>JAFEMH010000298.1:600000-867197 GCA_022495995.1 Adenophora triphylla var. japonica | reverse complement strand
GAAATGTTAGGATGTTAGAGGGGAGGGGGGCAAAAATTGGTGAAGAAGAGCGGAAAGATGAACTGCCTCGCCTCGATTTTTTATTTTTTTTTTTTTTTAGCTATTTTTCCTCATATACAATACAACTTGCAGATAGTTAAATACCTATTTTTCTCCGTCACACTAAAAACTTACACTCTTTACCTCTATTGGTGCAATCTCGTTAAAAATCACACTTTCTAAAATGAAAACTACACTTTCTAAATAAAATTGTTTTAATACTTCTTTATTCAATAAAATGCATACACTTAATCTTCGTGTTCAAAACTAAAAAGTGTAATTTTTAAAAATGAAATGAAGGAAATAATGACAAAAAAACAAGAAAAAAAGGTCGGGCGAGGGGCAACCGCCCTCGGCCCTATGGGCCACATCCGCCCTCGCTCGTCACCACCATTACTACCATCACCACAACCACCACGCATCGAATCATCGCCTGCAAGTGGCTATAGCATTTATGTTAATGATTTTTCAACATTCAATTTAGTGGATTTAGGGGTCATAGGCACAATTGCAAGTATTTTTTTTACCATAGCACTTATTTTTACCATGGCGTCTGTTGAAACGCCGCTTTCTCCATAACTACGGAGAAACGCCGCTTTTAATAGCCGGGAAGTTATACGCATTGATAACCGAAGAAATTTCTTCGGATATCGGGCCTTCAAATGGTTCTGGATATCCAGTGAAAGCTTTGGAACCCGAGATATCCAAAACCTCGCTGATATCCGTAAAAATAAGATTTGAAGCCAAATTCAAGGCCAAGACCGAAATTGCTTCATTTAAGCTTCATATCCAGAACCTTCAACGATATCCGTAAAACCATCAATGAATATCCGTAAAACATTTTGAAAGTTTCTGGATATCATTTTGGGCGCGTTTCTGGATATCACTTTCATAAAGCCTTCCTGATATCCTTTTCATGCGTCTCCGGATATCCGAACCTTCGAGATCGATATCCGTAAGTAACCATGGGACAAGTGTCATGCAGCTAATACAAAAAGCTTCTGATATCCTTTCAAAAGGTTCTTGATACCCGTTAACCTCGCTTTCTCCAAGCAACTGACGAGGAAACTTTTCTCCCTAGATTTTACGTTTTACCATTGTGTCGTTGTATATTTACCATCGAGCAGAGTTGCAGATTTTATCATTGTATAGTCCCTCCGACGCAACATAAGCTTCACCATTTTTTGTTATTAAAAGAATTAAAAAGGGGGCATTTATCAAAAATTATTTTTGAAAAATGAATATTATAAAAAAAATCACAATAATTGATATACAAAAACTCTTTAAATATTACAAAAATACCTTTTTTTTATTTTTGCATTTATTTGTCAAACAAATGCATTTATCGCTTATAAAAACTATAAATGCATTTATCGCTTAATTTAACCAAAAAATCAAGCATACAATATCTTTAAAAACCGATAAATAAAATTTATCAGCTTAATTCTATCTCGTTGTTTAACCAAAAATCAATCAAGCAAAATACTCTTGTTAAAAAATCGGATAAATGAATTTATCGGGCTATAAAACAACTCGATAAATTAACCAAAAAATCAAGTACAAAATACTCTTTAAAAATTGATAAATGCATTATCATTGCTTTAACTCGAAAAAACAAACAAATAAAAACAAAAGTAGTTTTTTGTAATATCACATCTTTTTTTTTTTTATGTAAATAGCATATTTTTTGAGATAATTTTTGGTAAAAACCCAATTAAAAAAGCTTTATTTATATTCAAAATTAATGTGAGTCGAAAAGAGGTTGTGGAGTAAAATAAGTTGGAGAAGATTGGATAAGTAGAGGCCCACGATTTAAGGGTGTGAGTATCATAAGGGGGTATACGTAAATTATAAATATTAATTATTTTTCGTCATTATTAGTAAAATGTAAAAGCCTTATAACGGACATTCTTTTTGGCAGTAAAAAGTTAAGCTTTATAACCAAGAGAGGATACTCTTACCACTCACCGGCGGAGCCAAAGACTTCTGAAAAGAGGGCAAATTGCGCCCTTGCCTCCTTTTTATTATTTGAATTGTGTCAATTTAGCGCTACTTTAATTTTGAAAATATTACTTTACACCATTAAAATTACTTTATTTTGTCCCCTTGTAATGTGCCGTAAATTTTCTAAACAAAACACAACTAGGTAACGTTTTGAAACGACATCCAGATCTAACACCTTGAAATGTTTGTTGTATATTTTTTCTTATTTTTCAGGGAACCAAGTCACGCATAAACAGATAATTTTATATCATCGCTGATCGAATAAAGACACTGGTCAAATGATGACATAATCTTTCGTGAATCGCGCCACGTATTTCAACAAAAGTAATCTACTACCGTAATCATCAAAACGAAGCATGATTCTTAAGGCGAGAAAAGTGGGATATCATTTATGTTGTTATTTCGTTACACTTCAAGTATATGAAGCAAAACAAAATGCACATGTATACACATTACACTACGCTCTCTTTCGCACCCCTTGTACCTCGAATAACACTAAGATCAATACTAAACACATATTTTTGCTAAGATTGGCTTTTCCTAAAGCCCTTTCTCTGAGGTTTTCAGGCCGGCTATTGAACGATCACTGTTCGGTGTGGGCTGCTTTCTCGTTACATCCTCATGCGTTCATTTTGATAGTGAATTATATTCCATTTCCAGTATTCAAAGTTTCTTCAAAATAAATTCCACCTTGTTGAAAATTGTCCAAAAAACGTTGATCTAAAAAATTAGTATTATTCATAATATAATTCCAATTGTTCAATCCCTGACGCTCAATGTACAAAAATGTAAAATAAGAATTATTAGTAGAAACATGTCTCTGGGCCAAGGCTCCCTGCCTCGTCTCGTCTCTGCCTCGCCTCCAAGTAAAGCGAAAAATGAACCAATTGGAAATGGAAGTGACAATAATAAAGAAGTGTGTAATTGAAGACTTTGACATTCTCAATGTGGAGTCAGACCTGGCAACCTTCAATTTTGAACCCAAAAGTGTTTGCCATTCTATAACCATCTTAATCAACAAGTTGGGGTCACTTCCAACAAGTCACCCACCAAAACCATTCAAGTCTTTGGCCTCCTTAAGGACAACTCAATCCAATGGGGAGATACCAAAATTAAATTTTGGTATTTCTTTTTTATAAAAAGTAATTAATTATTATATAAAATTATTTATTTTAATTATTAAACATTTTAGTTAAATAAAATATTTTAAATGTGAAAATAATAATTTAATTTTTTGATACTCTTTTCTTAACTCCACCTTTTGAAAATCGAACATTTAATACCCTCCCACTGACATAGTGCCAAAAGGTACCAAAATTTGATTTTGCATCTTTTCTTAACTCCCACCATTGGAGTTGCTCCTAACAAAGAACCTCACCAACAACAACGACATTACCCCCAAATATGCAAAAGCTCTCATCTACAAAAGCAATCTCACCAACGACATTATCCCAAATCTGCAAAAGCTCTCATCTCCACACAAGTGGGGTAATGGAAGGTTAAATGTACGCAATCTTGTTCATATATATTAAAGCACAAAAAGGCTTGCTTTCCGTATAACCCATGTAAAAATCACAATAAAATTACAATAATGAATTGCTGACATTCATAAGAAAAGAAGCATATACAAAGCTTTAATGAGCTATTTTTACTTTATTCCATCGTATTTTCAAGCTCCAATAAATAGTCGGTGTTTGGCACCATCAAAAATGATAGAAAAATATTTGGACAATCTTTAAATTGGTAGAAATGATCAAGGAGTACTCCTCACGCATTCCGATCTGCAGAGTATGCTTTCTATCCACCGATTCAATAAATAACTATCAAGAACGTAACCGATTCAATAAAATAACTATCAAGAACGGTAACCGATTCAATAAATAACTATCAAGAATCCTTTAAGTAATCCTTTTCACTTCAAACGTACACGAAAAAATTGGAAAAAAATTAATGATTTGGGCCAAACACATCGAAATGATAGAAAAATATTTGACAATCTCAAACGTACACGAAAAAAATAAAAATTGGTTTGATTTGGGGCCAAAGACGTCTTTACCTTAACTTGGAGATAATCCCAAAGAAACTGGATTTTGAACTGCTGGTATCATCTCCTTGCTGCTTCTATTGCAGCCAATGGTAGGAGTTGTGAATCAAATATCTGAAGTTTTATTAGGGTTGATGAGGGCCTCACATCAGATCTAATTAATCCACCATTGGAACAGCAACCAAGGGGTGTGACACCCATTCCCACCCTTGGTGGTAACAGGGGAGCAAACCATCCCTCGTCCAAAAGAGCTATATTCTGCAAATCTTGGAACCTCTTCTTGTGACCTTAGAGACAAGATATATGTACGCATGGTTATCTTAATCTCGATGAGAGAAATGTAAAGAATGAGGATATCATTTTTACAGATACCGTCCCGACTGGGCATTGCTCCGACGGTCTTGGAACTGCTACAGCGAAAATCCTCTACAGTGCCGCGCAGTCCTGCTGCCAACGCATCATGATTCTGCCACATCGTGCCATGCCTCAGCTTTGTGTGTGGCTGAGACTCACGTCGGTAAATTGATCGGTCCCACCAAAGCTCCAAAGCATCTTGTCCGTTAAGCTCAAAAAGTATGGGCGAGGTACTGCTTTCCATTTCAAGTCTTTTAAGAGTATAAAGGAAGCCAACTGGCGAGATCGTGGTCGTTGCTGCAGCGGGCTGGAGACAAGAATAACCTGATGTCCGGGAACCCTTCAATTTGCAAAGTACTCCGCTGTCCACATTACATGTGTGTTGCAGGTAGTTTACCCTACAAATTGGTACAAAATCTTAAAATGTACATGTGTTGTAGGTAGTTTACCCTACAATTGGTGCAAAATCTTAAAATTTTGGAGGATCCGACACTCGGATCCGTAACCGTGTAAGACTAGAATAACCGAGTCCGAGCAATCATAGAGAATAACAAAGAACAAAAGAAAGAGAGCGAGGTACTACCTTGACTTGCACCACCACTGCAAAGGAAGAATACTGGAGAAAGCAGTGCACCACCAAACCAGCATTTGCCCTAAGCTTTGGAGAGAACTGCAGGTTGAAAGCAGGCAGCTTCCTCAGGGTCCACGCCTTCTTGTATCACAGGGTACAACTTCTTCACACTTCAATCAACTCCTCCAAGCTCTTTCATGTTACCTTTCCGCATACAGAATTCCAATATTAAGCCACCTTTACAAAAAGTCTGCACATCATACCAAACCTATATAGTATATCGACATTCTTGTTCATCATACCAGTGAAAGCATACCCTTGATTCATCTTTCCCTCGCCCATCGTGTCTTGAAAGTTGTAGCTAGTAACAGATTAGCACCCAAATAAAAGCCGTCATACAAATACAAGTTGAAGCACAAACGAATTGCTATGTGTGGACACACACACCACCAAAACGCACCAGTGCAAAAACTAAAAATTATGCCCCTGTACATTTTCAAGCAAGCTTTGTAGCTTACCCTAGACATTATAATCTTTTTAACCCAATGTTTATTGGGTCTCATGGAGATCCAACAAAACTTAATTTCTGAAAGAAACCCAAGGAGCCAAATTAAAAGAGGGTCAATAATAACAAAGAACACAGAAGAGAGAAGTTAACTACCTTGTGTTGTACCACTGCAAAGGAAGCATGCTGACACTCACCAAACCAGCATTTCCCCTGGGAGCTTTGGAGAGAAAATGCAGGTTGAGAGGGAGGAGCAGCTTCCTCAGCAATCAAACTACCTACACACAAAAGATTAATGTCATTAGTACAGTACATAATAGGAAACGTAGCAAAATAAATAATGAGAAGATAACAACACTCGGGGCATGATCCCTTTCCCATAACCTTTTCTTTTTCGAAAGCAAAATCTTGGACAAGTACTATATGAAGTGCCAATAATAAACACAATTCACCATCATGTCAAATAAATTTAAGTGATCCAAATCATGCATCCACAGTGCAAAAGTGAGATAATATGCAAGTCCACTTTTTGCAACCAGTAAAAACACATTTATACATTATACATAATTGAGATTATCACATATAATAGCAAACAAATATAAATCAGCCTCGATATTACCACTCCACATAACAGATGTGCCACAAAACGGTAATCACTATATTTTCTGATATGCCATACATTCTTACTAACCAAATGACAGGAAACGCCTATACCTACTAGTACACCATGTATGTAGGATATACTTTAGCTTCACTATATTTCACCTCACAGCCTGTCCTTTGATATTGTTGCCACCCGCAACTGGTCCTGTGAATTTGACTCCCACGCTAAGGTTACCCAGTAAAGCATTGCGCCCACTTAGCATAATTTGGAAGAAAGCATCCACTTCCTTCGTAAGATGATCTAATCCTACTGAAAGATTTTCTGTGTTCTTCCCTAGCTCAGAACAATTATTCTGGAATGCTTCATCATCAATGGGTCCACACCATCTTGTATCATAGGGTATGAAACTTCTTTACACTTTGATCAACTTCTTCGAGTTCTTTAACTACTGTTACCTTCCCACTGGCATACAAGTTTCTAATTTCACCATTTACAAAAGTTTGCACATCATAAAACACTGCTGCCCACAAGCATGTTTCGGGGACCTGTAAATCGATCATCTTCTTTGCAGACCCAGAAAAGGCAGCAGCAAAGATGCTACATACAAAGACAGTTTCGACCTTCAGTCCAAACATGGCTCGCATCAAGACCTTCCCTTTGGCAGAGTTCTTGATCTTCTCGGCAAGTTAAGTGTTTCCAGTTAGATTGTCTAAGATGCCAAAACAGTTATCAAGTCTTGGGTTCTTAGAACTGATATGCTGCCTCCAACTATGAAACGGAAGAACTGGGCCCGTACAAAGCTGCTTTTGACGGGGTGGAGTCTCAAATTGTGACATGCACACACCGAAGCATAAGTTGACCTTGATTGAGCCTTGAGAGCTCGGAGCTGAAGGCATTACAAATATCAAGTAACCTTACACTATTGTCCAAGTACACGTCAACCCATTTATCCTCCCAATCATATACAGGGAGTTCGAGGGCAGTAATAAGGTCTTTCACATCAGTATGAGTTTTGGAAAGGGACTCGATGGCTGTCTTCAACCATGATAGGCTAAGGACATCCTCCGTGTGCGCTGGCTTCAGTTTTTTAAGCCTCAATGCCAAGTTCTCCTCAAAGGTGTTCAATATACCAAGCAACTTTGGGGACAGAGATGAACCCTTAGGTAACATCCTCTTAAATGGATTTCCGAATGAAAAAGGTCTGTTAGGCTCCTGTGGACGACTCATTTCAATTTACAACTGCAAGTAGTAAAAAATACAGTAAGAAGCGAATTCTTCTCCCTCACTACAGATGAAATACACTTGTAACAGGACAGGAACATAGAGAGCAGTTTTTCGATCTCTAGAAGTTGCTGAATAAAATAGCATTCATGTTTAATTCCTCCTTGTGATACACGAGTAGAATACTGCACAGCTACAGTGAAATGAACTCAACATATGTGCTTTAGAAGAAGTCTAGTTTTTTACATTAGAATAAGCAGAAAAGTCACAACAAACTTGTAGTTTCAAGATTCGTAAGAAGAAAACGAACTCAAGTTAACCGCCATTAATCATAACTGACAAAAAGGAGGGGAAGATTGTAAGTCATTAATCTTGGAAAAGTGAAGAGGAAAATCATAGTTTTATCAAGTTACCATTTAGTCACCAACTTCTTTAATGCCTTAAACAAGCCCCCCCATGTACAAAAACACGATAGTCCATAATCCTCAAGAACATGAGCAATAATAAACCGTCAGAAATATGAACTCCTTAAACACCACAAAGATGGAAAACCCCTTCCTCCATGCTGTTCATCCTGAGCTAACAGAGCCTACCCAAATAATCATCGCCACTCCTACAAGTGGCCACACCTCCACAAGCCAACTAGTTAATCCACCACAGGACCCTTATCATAATATATCACTCCAGGCAACAAATACAAATCTTCAAATTTAACATGTCCTACGCTTGAAAACTCACATAAACTCAATTTATGTTGGCAAATCGACAATCAAACAAACAAAAACATCATAAAAGTAATGAATCATTTTAAAATCAAAGCGTCTTCTTAAAAACTCACAGATCTAAAATTAAAACAATAAGTCAACCGACAAAATAATCAGATCTAGAGCTAATTCACGCACAAAACAACAATTCAACAATCAAATAAACTAGATCTAACACAAATCTAAAACAAAACTGAAATCAGAACGCTCACCTTAAAGTAAGTAGTTAGATCGGTCAAATCAAACGGTAGATCCAAAAAATAAAAGCTAAACCTCGCAATTTACAGGTAAAAAATCCCGAGCAGCCTAATTCATCAACATCTGCGAAAATCCCCAAAACCATAAGTAAAACAAAAAAATGGGTCTAATAATATACCGATGAGAGAGAAAGTATAAGAGATAGAGAGAGAGATGCCGTACCTGACGGATTCGTACTTGTAACTTGATAGTTGAATCGGAAACGGCTACAAAAGTTAGGGGAGGCGTAGAGAAAGAGATAAGAGAAGTTAGGGTTTCGTCGAAGTTTTCACCAACCGTTGTGCGTGTGACTGTGTGAGAGAGAGATAAATGGTGAAGTCTAAAAGGATAGAGCTGGGATTACCGTTGAAATGATCGTACAGTACGTGATAATGACACGTGGCGTAGTATCTACGGTCTGGAAACTTCTCCCCAGGAGCTTTTTTGGAAAAATACCAAAAACCCACTATTAAAAAGACTTTTTCTCAAATAATATATTTTAAAATTTTATTTTAAAGTAACTTACTTGTTCAGCTTTTTTCCTTAAATATCACGTTTTTAAAACTCGCTACACGGTGTAGCGAGTTCCAAGTAATTAAGTTTGCCAATTTGTAATTAATGTTGGTAATTAAGTGAAGACAAACTCGCTACACCGTGTAGCGAGTTTCCCTTTCTTTTTTTGCCTAGATAAGGTTTTTCACGATTCGTTATCCTCCTATCCCTCATTCATTCATTCTCATATCCTCCTCGCAACCCTCAATCTTCTCAATCAAAATTCCATTAAACACAAAAAATGAATCCAAGAGAGCAGCGGTTTTTTTTCCCTGTCCCAATTCCTCCGGTGAATCCTCTGCCCCTCAATCTTCTCAATCCTCCTCTTCATCGTGTGTTATTCCTGATCCCGCGATGCCGTAGAGTCTGCCATGCGCCAGAAAATTCTCGACCATCAGAGTTTATCTTCGCAAGAAACCCCGATCGCAACCCAAGAGTATATACGGAGAGCGATTAAAGATCCGGTGAAGGATGAAGCTTTCCAAGATGGACCTTGGCTTTTTGCAATGGAATTTCTCATTTGAAGTTGATACATATTATCCGTTGAGCTCTATCAAGAAGAAATGTCATAATATTGAAAGAATGGATCGGGTATAATATCAAGATTAATTATAGTTAAATGTGTGTAAAGATAATTGATTTTTACATTTACGTATGTTCTATTAGGTTGTTCTTAGTTATCGAGTCTACACACCAGAATGGTTTGGTGATCTCTGGGTGACTTTAAAGGTTAGGATATGAGCTTAGTATGCTTTCTATCATTGGGTGAAATATGTTTTGAGTTACTAAGCTGGGATAAAATTATTAGGATCCTACGGATACCATAGATGCTTCCATTCATCGAAAAGTGTTAGCGGGAGTGAATTTGCAAATGATATATTTGTCGGTTACATTACGATACTTCGAAGGTATGATATATTAAATAGTGAAAGTCGGTACACTTTGGAATCATCATTAAAACTTCCATCTAATTGTTTGTTTTGAAATATTTAGGTTGTTGTTTTTGCCCCCAACCCGTCACGATCGGCACGTTATCTTAACATCACACTCCTAATGTCTTCAAGGTACATATTTTCTTATTTTCTTGAATTGTTTGGAATCATATAGTAAATGATGTTAAGCTCATTTGTTTTGCGGAGTATTTCCTAAGAATCATGAAGCTAAATGAATAAATGCTAAACTCATTTGGTTTACTTGAATTTTCTAAATGTTTGAATTAATTAATGTAAGATTTTCTATGTGGCCAGGGATGTGGTCAATAACTTGATTATATTTATTTTGATGTTATTTAAATTTTTTTTAAATTATTTAGTACGGTTTGTGTTTGGTTTCGTTGTAATTTTCCTGTCATCATTTTTTTTAACATATGTAAAAAAAAAAATTAAACAAAAACATAATGTGAACACATGTAAAACAAAAAAAAAACTTGTAAACAAAAACATAATAATTCATGAAGAAGAGTTGACGTTGAATATATTACTACCTCTGTCTCACTTCAATGGTCCTATCTTTTTATGTTAGCACGGAGATATTTTTGAAGCAATAATTTGAAGTTAATTTAATTATCCAATGAAAATTTAAAACTTGTTATTGATACACCATTATGTGTACTACAAATAACAGTTTTTAGATATTCATTAGGATAATTAAATTAACTATATTTATTGCTCAAAATACCTGATCGTGAGTAACATAAAAAAATGAAAATAAGAAACTTGAATTGAATAAAGTGGACTTGACAAACTCTGACCTAAAATCGCTATACCATGTAGCAATTTCACCTTTAATGAAACTCGCTACATGATTTAGCGAGTTTAAGCTGACATTTACTCTTTCCAGCAGCATAAAGGTTCGGTTCTGACCACCATATTCATTATCTTCCTCTCCTCTCTCGTATCTCTTCCTCTCGTATCTCTCATTCAAACTCTCTCTCAAAAAAAAACTCAAATCTTCTTTACATCATTTTATTTCATCAGAATTGTTGAAGATCGAGAATCAAGGTAAATTAACATCATCTTAATCATTGTTTTCACTTGTGTTTAGATATAAAATTTAAGTATTTAGCACTTGTGAAAATATATTGTAGATATAAATGTTAGAGTTTTGTTATATAGTTTTTAACACTTTGATTTCGTAATGTAGGGTTAAAGATGAGCACGGGTCCAAATCATTTTCATGTGTTATTGGGGAGGTGATGATGAGCAACGTGCCGTTTGATGGTCCTCATTTCAAAAAGGGTCAAAATGTGCAATTAGGGGTAATTGCGGAGATGGAGATCTGATGAGTTGATTGATGAGTTATATAAAAAGGCGAACTTAGATCGGTCTCGGTTTGACAATTTGATTTGGAAGTCATTTACGAGATGTCCTCATTATTTTGATAGCGGGATTGGTGAGTACTTTCCTTTCCGTATTGAAGATGATGCGTGTATGGATATAATGTTTGATTATTTAGCTAAATTTGGGGTGTACGAAATTTGCAGCTGTATGTGGTTGTAAAATTGATTAAAAATCGATCGAATCCAGAGTTTGAAACACGGCACAAAGAGACCATTTATGGGTATTCACCAAGTGGTAACCGTGGATGCGGGGTTGGATCCAAGTTCCCAAACACTTGTATCAACGAAATACCCAAATTATGATGATGGGGCATTTGGGCATAATGATCATGTTAATGAGGTTAGTTACGAAGATGATGTAGATTATGAAAAAGAAGAAGAAGTACACATTTGATGTAGATGCAATGCTAGACGATGATGATGATGAATATGAGGAGGGTAGTAGTGATTCGATGTCGATTTGGGAGAGGGGTGATAATGGGCCGATTGATGATGATGTGGAAACAACTTCTTGTTCATTATGAAGTGTCGAAAAATAGAAAGATATGAGAGAGAGGATTATCCCTTTTACAGTAATATTGGTGCTTTTACTCGACAAGAACACGGCTTCATTGATTACGATAATGCGCACATAGTTTTCCGGTTTGGGATCAGGATATCCGGGCGATTGCTAAAGGGATACGCTTTTACGCGAACGAGGCACAATTTGATATAAAGGTACCATATTCGCACTAATCGCCGGTTCGGGGTAAGAAAGAGCCACACCTCGCACATGGGTAATTGAGTGTCTATTGAAAACTTATCCATGCAATTTTTATGTTCGTGTGAATAGGAAGAAGTTTGGCTATTGGAATTGACCAAGTATAAGGCTCCTCACTTCTGCTTATATTCTGGAGAAAGTCGAGATCACCCCAACCTAGATGTCAAGTTTATCGGTCGGGAAGTTGTTGGTCTTATTAAGGCCGATTCAGATGTCAAGGTTGGAGTCATTAGTGCACACATCTCTAGTAGGTTTGGAAAGGAAATTACCTACGAGAAGGCATGGTGTGGAAAGCAGAAGGGCATTGTAGAGGTTTTTGGAGATTGGGAGGAATCTTATATAAGGTTACCCCGCGTCCTAGCATGGCCATTCAAAAATACAACCTCGGCACAATTGTTGAGTATTCTCATCCTCCTCCCCGCTGCTCGGTGAGTTACACATGTTTCGACAGGTATTCTGGGCGTTTGGGTCTTGCATTGAAGCTTTCTCTCATTGTCGGCCTGTCATTTCTTAGGGGTGTGCGCGGCCCAAAGCCCGCGGGCTTTGCAAGCTTGGTGTGAGCCCATTTAGTTGCGGGCTTCAATTTCAAGAGCCCAACATAGCGGGTATTTAGCGGGCTCAAATTAACGGGCTTTTGCGGGCTTTAAGCGGGCATTTAGCGGGCTCGGGCTTGACGGGCCCAAATTTAAAATTACAAATTTCAACTTCAAGAACAAAAGAATTGCCATAAAGTTAAAAATTTAACATTACAATTTAGCACGAGTCGGAGTTCTCTCACGGCCCAAGGATACACCTTCGTCCTGTGCCTTACTCCTTCGGGACCATTTTTAAGTCCTGCATCACCCACCCTGGATGAACGAGCCTAAGGTTTTTGAGTTGGAGGGAGAGGCTACAATTTGTGTGATGCATTGTTGAACCATATACGATAAATTCTAGAACATACCTCTTGCAAGAGCAATTACATCTCTTCTACATGCATTTGTTTCAAGTAAATGTGATATCAAAACGCAGATACGGTCAGTTTGGTTTCCAAAGAATAAGCAAAGCATTTATGCCATGTTTGTCGATGGAAACAACATTTCACATGAATCCAGAACATTCAGGAATTAAGTTATTTTACACTGAAGTGATCACTACAGAATACTAATAAGCTTAAGGGCTATGATATAATTGTGGGTGCCAGCAAAGGCCTAGTAGCCAAAGATGGACTGTAATACGCGCGATAGTATACCTGATGTCTCCAAAGGAGGAGCTTTTAGCACTTCTATTGCTCTTCTATAAAGTCCTTGTACAGAATTTAGCAATGGGAATTATATTAAATAACATCATCCCCTTGAAGAAGGATGCGGGCCGGGCCGGGCCTAACGGGCCGAAGAACTATGAAAGCCCGATCTCAGCCCAAATCTCGCGGGCTTTCAAGCAGTCAAGCCCAGCAGGGTTGAAAACCTTGCGGGTGCGGGCCTTACGGGCACGGGCCTTGCGGGTTTCGCGGGCCGATGGGCGGGTTTGCACACCCCTATCATTTCTGTTGATGGAACATTCTTGCATGGTAGATATAAAGGGGTAATAATGATTGTCATGGGTGTTGACGCCCAGGACAGTATACTTCCTCTTGCATTTGTCGTTGTTGAAAAGGAGAACTGGACGAACTGGCGTTGGTTCTTATATCAGCTTTGCAAGCATATTATCAAGAGTCGTGAAGTATGTTTGATATATGACCGTCATCACGGCATTCTTAAGACTATAACTGAAAATACATGGTGGCCAAATGTGCATCATCAATTTTGCTGGAGACATATGCGAGCAAATTTCTTGGATAAGCATAGAGGGGAAGGGTTAAAGTATCTGTTTTGGAGAGCGGGTAGAGCAACTCAAGATAGAAAATTGAAATCTATCTTAGAGAGTATCCGTGGAATTAACCCCAAGGCACCGCATGGTTTCTGCACTTGGATGCCGTAAAATGGACATTGGCACACGATGGTGGTTACAGATATGGCATCATGACTACCAACATGTCTGAGGTTTTCAATGGTGTGATGAAGGGAGCCCGTGGGATGCCAATCAAAGCTAAATCAACAAAAAATGAAGTAAAATACAGAAATGTAAACTTACAATTACGAAATTTTGATGATGAAAACCTTGATTTTGAATAGCAAAATGTCTCCTTCTTCTTGGCTTCTTCTTCCTAGCGGTTACCGACGAGATTGAGAAAGTTTTTTTTGTTGTTTTCAAATGAAGACGGTAAGTCTGAAGGGGAAAAGGGTTTTTTGATAACTCGCTACACCGTGTAGCGAGTTTGACTTTGACCTGTCAAACTCAATACACGGTGTAGCGAGTTATCAAAAATTAATTGCCTTAATTGATGACAAACTGGTAAACTTAATTACTTGGAACTCGCTACACCGTGTAGCGAGTTTGACCTGTCAAAGTCAAATTCCACTACGATTGTAGCGAGTTTTAAAAAGTGGGACATTTAGGAAAAAAGTTTGAACAGTAAGTTACTTTGGGAAATAAAATTTTAAAAATGTATTATTTGAGAAAAAAAATCTATTAAAAACTTTCAAATCCAAAAAACACAACAAATAATTCTCATGTCAAAAAAATCCTAATATTATATATTCAATATCAAAAAGTCCAAAATTTAACGATTTAGCCAATTTTATTAGATTTGAGAATTCATATTACTCCAAACATGATTTTTATTTCAATTATGAGTTTACAAAGATAAAATTTATCAATCTTAAGCAATTATAGAATAAATATTCAAAAAATAATACTTTTAATATTAATAAAATTGTAGGACTAATAAAGTAATAATTTCAATAGTAATACTAAAAAATAATAATGATAGTAATAATTTTTAGATTTTTTAATCATCTTTTTATCTATTATTTTATAATTTTATTACGAAATTTAATAATTAGAAATGGTATCATAAATTTATCTTTTTATTATTTTTTATCTTATAATAAAAATAATATTTTGTATTATTATTAATTATAATTATTTATCAATATATTATAAATTTTACATTCTTAACATGTCACAACTTAAAAAAAACAAATTTCATCTACATAAAAGCTTCAAACTTAAAGAAAAACTTAAATCATTAAATTTTGCGCGTTTCGGTATTAAATATATAATTTTAGGGTTTTTTTATAAGAGAATTATTTGTTGGATTTTTTAGATTTGAATGTTTTTAGAGGGAGTTTCTGGTATTTTTTCCCTTTCTTATTTTGATTTAATTCCTTAAAGCCGCTCAACATAAACAAAAACTTATATAAAACCAGTGAATTTACAAAAGTACACATATATGCGAGACCCAAATCATAATTCCTTATAAACCCAACACCCCACTCTCTCAAATATAAAATCAAGGGGTGTAAATGATTCGGTTTAGGCCAATTTACGTACCGAACCAATAGTCATCGGTTTGAAAAAATCTCAAACCGAACCGAACCATGAAAATATTCAAATCGAACCAAACCAAATAGTTTGGTTCGGTTTGGTTTGAACTGCGGTTTTATTTTACGGTCCGAATCATAGCTTTTTAAACCACAATTCAAACCACAGTTCAAAAATTGTGCTTCAATGTTCATGATAACAACAAGCCATTTGAGTAATTGTAATGGTATGTGCTAAAAAGTGAATTAACATTATTACATGAATATTAATTAGAACATGATTTCAAACTACACAATTCATTGTCATTTTTGTTTGAATTTTGCAGACATGGCATATAGAAAAGATTCAAAATTTAAATGAAATTGTGCTTCAATGTTTATGATAACTATAATCCATTTGAGTAATTGTAATGGTATGTGCTAAAAAGTGAATTAACATTATTACTTGAATATTAACAAAAAGAAAAAAGGGTTATGGGCTAAAACCCATGAATAAAATTAAAGGTTTTCAAATCTAAATGTGAGATAGAGATGAAAGATATGTATATCTACGATTAATAATGAACGGTTTGGTGGTTTGGTTTATCAGTTCGGTTTGGTGGTTCCGTCTATCGGTCTCAAACCGTGGTTTGGGGTCCAGACCGCATAACAAACCGAACCACACGGTTTGACAATTTTTGGAAACGAACCAAACCACTATTGCTTAAAAATCGAACTAAACTGCGTGGTTTGATTTTTTCGATTTCAAACCGCGGTTTGGATCGAACCACTTACACCCCTAATAAAATCCCTCTCTCCTCTTGTTCACACCTCAACCAACACACACACTAAAATGCTATCTCTGTCTAGAGCCGTCAAGTTGGGACGGTCCCGTCGGGACGTCCCGTCCCGCAATAGATTTCGAACGGGATGGGACAGAGTATTTTAGTCCCGTCCCGTTTCGTCCCGTCCCGTCTCATCCCGTTTCAGTCAGGGGACAACATGGTGCGGTCCCGCCCGTCCCGTTTCCGTCCCGCATATCTCAAGCCATATGATGATTTTTCAACAAACAAACATGGTCTTCTTTACCTTGAATATCAAATTTCTGCTGAAATTGGTACGATGCGTATGCGAGGTCATTTCTTCCTCAAGATGACCATGCAAAAAAGTTGCCTTGACATTGAGTTGTTCATGCTCATGCTCATGAAAAAAAGAGCTATGCTTCAATAGGAGAAAATGTTTATCTCCATTAACAACTTAGGCGAATTAGGCTCACACCACAACCTATAATCTTTCATTCTATTTACATAACCCAGTAATATGCATTTCTGTGATATAGGCTCGCACTTACCATTATTATCATGAGTATACACTACATAACCAATACTTTCGAATTAGAATAATCAAAGAAGAGTCATAAAACGATACTGAATAAGAGCGCTGACCCAATAGAAATTGAAGGAGTAGCAAATATATTAGTCTATTTGATCCTTAGAGACAAGCCAAAGATTACGAAGGATACAACGTGCTCTCTCGAAAATAGTCATGTTCATCCATTCTCGTTGTTGTGTTCTTCTAACAATGAGTGTCTCATTATGCCCGCAGTAGCAAAAACTCACTAAAATGAACTTTACAAAATTTTAACCTATTTTACGTTCTAAAATGCTTGATTTTGGCCTTCGCAGTGGCCTTGGCGCCTAGTCGATGCTTATCCTTCCTAGTCGATGGGTCCCGTACGGGTCCCGCGGGATCCCGCGTCCCGCAAATGGGACGGGATGGGACTGAGTATTTTAGTCCTGTCCCGTTTTGTCCCGTCCCGTCTCGTCCCATTTCCGTCATGGGACAACATAATTTCGTTCCGTCCCGTCCCGTATTCCCGAATTGACAGCTCTATCTCTGTCTCATGATTAAAAAAATAGAAATAAAAAAATAATTTTTTTTCTAATTTTATAGCTTAGGTATATAAGCGTACTGGTTAACAAGACCTTTTTTATTATTATTTTTTAAATGTGAATAATTATTAAAAAATATTTATATACCTAAGTTATAAGAGTAATTTTAGTCGTATACTTTAGGTATAGGAGTGAAAAGGTTAATAAAATATAATATTTTTATGATTTTGTAAAATAATGTAAGAAAATGTGAAAATAAATTACTTATATACCTAAGGTATAAGAGTAATTATAGTCTTATATCTTGAATATAGCGGAAGCGGTAAAAGCGTAATTTAAATAAACTTTTAACAAGTTCTTGGATATTTATGAGATTTTGATCGGGCTAAGGGCCATAGGTTCGAAGCCCTAATATTATTGCTCCAATATTATTATTCTGCCTTTCGTTAAAAATTAATGTAATTTTTTATTAATTCTAGAATTTATATCATAGTTTTTAATTTTTTTTTGTTATAAATAATGTGTGAACAAACAATGAAGCATATTATTTTAAATATTTTAATTAATATTATCATGTATATTATGGAACAATGAAATTTAAAAATAAAAATAAATATAAAAAGATGGAATCTTGACTTGTAGGTGTGGAAAAATGATCCTGCAAAGAATATATTTTTGTGACAAAAATTGGGAAAGGTGTATTTCGTGTTAACATACACTCATGTGATCAGTCTACTCATTTAGGCGCCCGTTTGTTTAGGAAAAAATATTTTCCGAAAAATATTTTTTTCATTTTTTTTGGTGTTTGTTAAGCACCGGAAAATAAAGAAAATGTTTTTCAAAAAATATTTTTCCCACTTTTTTAAGTAAAATGATTTACGAATTTTTTCTAACTAAAACATTTTACGAAAAATATTAACACCCTCACATGCACACACACACCTAAATTTCATACACCATGCACGTTACCCGTTCCACATATACCACCCCTAACCCGTCCTTGAAAACAATATATTTTTGTGACAAAAATTGGGGAAGGTGTATTTCGTGTTAACTTACACTCATGTGATCAGTCTACTCTTTTAGTTAGTTGTTTTATACTTGAATAAAATTTCAATATATAAATATATACTCCGTTCCATCACAAATTGAATTAGCTTTTTTGAATACAATGATTAGGAAAAAGTGAGGTAAGAGAGATATTGTGAGAGTGGGGTGGGGGTGGGGATGGGTGAGGCTCTTAGAGGGCGGCAGGAAAGTTGATAAAAAGATTAATATGAATAAATAAAATTTGACAGGAGGTGGGCGTGGGTGGGTGGGGGTGTAGTAGGGGAGGGAGGTGGGGGTGTAGTAGCGGGTCGGACGAGCCTAGCCCGAATTCACAGTGGGCCTATGCTTCCGGGCTGAGCCTAAATGCCAACCTAAAGCCAGCTTTGCTTGAACCCCAACCCACATCTAATGTAGGTCCCATTTTAAGTTTCAATAAATGAATGGGTACAATTTTTTTTTTTTTAAAAAGTGACATGTCGTGAGTATAGATAATTGGAGTAGTGAATAGTTAGTGAATAATTGCGGTATTTATATACGGACCCCACAATAACTTTTCATTTTAGAATTTTAAACTTTAAGACAAGACGGGACGCCCTTTAAAAAAAATTGAACCTTAAATGAGACGGAGTTAGTATATACAAAACTGAAACCCGTAGCACTATACAAGGCAAAACTCCTTTTTTTTATCATTAAATTTTAGGCTAATTTTAAATGTTCTCATTAAACTTTTATTTTTACAATGTTCTCATTAAACTTTTCATATTTTTACAATATTCTCATTTTGTCTATAATTTTGTTAAAAAGTTAACAAAAGTCAGTTAAGTTACCTAATGCGAAAAACTTTTGTAAAGTCACGTGTGAGGTTAATGGCGGATAATTCATCACCAATAGTCTAGTTAGCGTACACAACAACAAATTGATTAATAATATAATGAAAGTTAGTCACGCAACTGACTTTCGTTATGTTTTTTACGAAATTATGAAAGGAGTGAGAACATAGTAAAAATATGAAAAGTTCAATAAGAACTCCGAAAAAAATAAAAATTTAATGAAAACATTGTAAATTGGACTAAAGTTTTGTGACTAATAAATGGTTTTTGCCCACTAAACAAAGAGAAATATTAAAGTTAAAAAAAATATAAAATGTTGCTCGCTAATAAATACTTCCTGCGTCCGATTTAATGTTTTTAGTTTGACTTTATCGGTCTGTTAGGATGCCTCAGCGGCATCTGCACTTCCACTTCCACTTCCACTTGACGCCTATTGTAATGAGAAACGGCTCATCTCGCCTTTATACGGATATTAATAAAAGATAAATGTGGGGGCTATACTTGTCATTTACATTCATTGCCAGCTTTGTTAATTATTTTGATTTGACAAACAATCAATAAAAAAACAACACCCAATTGTCTTATTGTTGTGCAATGTGGGCAAATAGAGGCAAATGATCTGGCTGGCATGATGGTGAAATAAAACACAATTGAAAGATCAAACCCTACTTGGAACATGCAAAGTTGCCTCTCTCTCTCTTTCTCTCTCCTCTCTCTCCTCTCTCTTCTCTCTCTCTCTCCATTTGCCTAACAAATTAGAAAGAAGACAAGAAGAAGATGCACTAATACAAAGTGGGTTTATGGGATATTCTATCTATCAAATATTAGCTGGCTTTTTAGGTCCAATTGCCCCATAACCCAAACCCATGCCACAATTATGGGTTTTCTTCACTTTTATATCCGAAAGGAAGCTGGCTCCTGGCTGGCTAAAAGGTGGATCGATACGGGTGTAAATGGTTTGGTTTGGTTCAATTTAGATAAATTTAGAGATCGAACCACTAGTTATCGGTCTGAAAAAAACTCACAGATTGATCCAAGTATACCTCTCCATATTGGAACTAATTGCCCAAATTTTATCACAATATCCCTTTTATTTAATCAATGGATGAGATTAATATAAATTGATCAGACCGTCCCCCACCAACAACCAACAGGAAAAAGGCGAGTCAATCTGGGTCGTCGATGAGCAAGTCCTAGGCAGGGGGCGTAAGTCAATATACTGAATGCACAGTAAATCAAGATTTTCATAAGAGCGGCATTTTACGTAACCAACAACAACAACAAGCCTTGAGTAAAAAATAATTTGGGGTCGGAATTGTGAATCCTCAAATGTCGTCGCGTAATCAAATGTTCATTGTGATTCCGGAAAGAATTAATTTGAATTATACAAATGCAGCTCAATTACGTATAGCTAAACATACTAACAGAGATTATCGTAACACATATTGGCAAGTCGACGATACAGAGGAGGCCGAGAAGACATTAGAGAACCAAAAGAATTGCGGAAAAAAAATAAAAATAAATATAAAGTAGAGTAAACTGTAAAAGTAAACTTGAAAATACAGACCTCGGAATGTTTGGTCTTTATAATCAATCTGTTAAGTGTTGTCATCTCCGTCTATTCGCCTGGTTTAGGTTCCTACTGCTTTCACCTTCGCTTATATCCGAAACTCCTTCAAACAGTTTATCCCTAATTTTGGACCGGCAGCTTGAATTATGTCTTCTTTAGGATCGCGATGGGAACGTGAGGATTCTCTTGCAACATGTCGATCCTGCAAGTTTACGAAAAAAAAAAGGATTCGGGAATTTGAGTTAGGCTACATAAATTTTTCGGAATGTGTCAAATTTGCTTTCACGAATAAATACTATCTAAATTTAGCATGGAAGGGGGTAAAAATAATGCTTTAGTGCAAACTGCAAACTGCAAACTGCAAACTTTACTCAAAATTAAGGGGTCAAAATGTATAAATCCACTACTTTTATAGGCTCCGTTTGTTTCACGGAAAATAACCCCCGGAAAATGATTTCTTGGAAAATATTTTTCGGAAAATGTTTTCATTGTTTGGTGAATCTAAAGAAAACATTTTCCGGAAAACATTTTCTGATGTTTGGTAGTTTCATTAAAGTAACTTTCTAAAGGTAAAATCAATACAAACAAAGGAAAATGAGGAAAATGTTTTCCGGAAAACAACTTCCATAGGTAGAGGTAAGAAAGTCATTGTCCTTCTTCGAAATCAAGCTCATTTTCCATTGACCCGGAAAATGTTTTCCGCTGACTTCATTTTCCGGTGTTTACCAAACACCAGAAAATAGGGAAAACATTTTCCGAAAAATGTTTTCCCCCAAACAAACGAAGCCTTAGTAGTAAAAATTCATTCTGTTAAAATTTTAAGGTGAAAGATTGACACTTGAAAATTAAAGGGGCATGTCACCTTATTACGCTTCTTGTTTGAGTATGCATTCAGTTCGGTTGTGAAGCCAGAAATTTTTGAAAAGGGTGTCAAGATTGTTCGTGGAAAAAGTTAAACTTGTCACGTAGAATTTTGGAATAAAAAACGGTTAAAATGATATCATAGTACAAATTTCGCGCATTTGCCACTGCATTCAGTCAAATTTTCAAGAATTTAAGGAAAAGTTGAAGGAAGATAGTACGTACATCACGAAATAGCAAGTCATCTGCCTCAAGCATGTGGATTACGTGCCCCATTTTGGGTCTCTTTTGAGCGTCGGGATCTACACATCTAAGAGCCACTAAGAGAATACGTTTTAATGCTTTTGAGGCGGGCATCTCGGGCAACTTAGGATCCACAACCTCCTCTGCTTTTCGGTTTCCTACCATTGTTTTCAACCAATCTACTAAGTTCACCTAAAGTCAAAAAATCAAACTTCAGATCGTTAGATATGATTGTGCATTGCTTGTAAAATGGTAACATTGCACCAAGTTTATTTCCTTATTCAGAAACGCGACATTTATTTGGAGCAGAACTAAAAAGAAAGTGTGACATTTATTATGAGACGGAGGGGTAGAATACTAACCTCCCCCTGAGGCCGACTATAATCAACAGGACTTCTCCCAGAAATTATCTCCATAATAAGTATACCAAAGCTATATATATCGCTCTTCTCGGTCAACATACCAGTGCAAGCATACTCTGGAGCAACGTAGCTGTAAAAAAATATTATTAAATAATTTTCCGGTATAGGCTACAAAAAGTCCATTGACAAACGACAGAGGAAAAAACTAACCCGAATGTTCCCATAACACGAGTGGTCACATAACTATTCTCGGAACACAAAAGCTTAGCAAGTCCAAAGTCTGAAACTTTGGCATTCCATTGACGATCAAGAAGTATATTGCTGGATTTGACATCTCGATGGACAACCTTTGGCTCAAGACCCTCGTGGAGATAGGCCAAGCTGTAACAACGAGATTGAGAAAAAAACAGTTACTCACTTTGTCCCAAAATAAATGTCACATTTTCCATTTTAGTCCGTCCCAAAATAATGTCGTGTTTCTAAATAAGTAAGGAAACAATTTTAGTGCAATTTTACCATGGTACAAGCAATAAACACACAACTAAAGCACATTCATAAAAAAACGTCGACAAGTCAACTAAGCATAGTTCATTAACCAAATAATCAAGAGAAATGTACCCTTTTGCGGTTCCCAAAATAATATTCATACGAATCTCCCATGTTAGAGGGCTGACTTCTCCTACGTCTCCATGAAGCCACTGATCCAAATTCCCATTGTCTACATACTCGTACACAAGCATCCTGGAACGCGAAACATGTACCAATAGAATAAGCAACCAAAAGACGAAAGAAAACAACAAAAGAAAGGTACCATAATCTTGATTTTGAATTGAAAAATAATTAAAAATATTACCTATAAGCTCCTTCAACACAATACCCTAGCAACCGAACAAGATTTTTGTGCCTTACACGTCCGATTACTTCCACTTCAACTTTGAATTCTCTCTCAGCCTGACCCCTGATAATCATCGTTACATAACAATAAGCGTGTTATGAAGCAGTTTGATAATCCACGGCCTCGACATAATATGAAACAAGCACTGACTCAAGAAACACACATCTAAACGCTAAATCCAACAGTTTGCAACTAAATTTGATAATTCAAGATTTTATTGAGAATCTTGGATAGAAATGGAATGAGATAGAAAAGGAATCAAACCGACATCACTTTAACTATCTTAAAAGCACTTTTCACGTGCATGATGTTCTTGACATCAAATTGGTTTCCAAAGTATTAAACTCAAAATTTTCTTAAAATGGGACGGGCAGCCTAATTATGGATACAGCTTACTATAAAAACCCACGAAAACTCCAACCAAACATAATACATAATGTTCATACGATCATACTTCTACACAAATCCCCTGAAGCCAATTTTATTTCTCTAAAACCAGCATGAACAATCTATATATAGATACTCTTAATTCAAATCCACTAAAGCTCCGACAAAGGCATTCAATAAGTTGAAAAACTTTAAGGGGCCGTTTGGTTAGGAGGCTTAGGACGGGATATCATTCATCGGGATTAATAAGTTTATTAAGAGGGCGTTTGGTTGTAAATTAGGCATACGGATAATTAAGCCGATTTATTGGGATTAGATCTTAATTCCCTCACTAATTATACTGATCTCAGGGAAGTATTATTAATCCCTTCCATAATAATCCTCTCATTAATATTACTGCTAATCCTTATCCGGCAACCAAACGAGCCCTAAGTCAATATTTTCTTGCTATGGAATGATCAATCCACGTATGCATACTCTTCAATATTAAAGCCCGCAAAAAAAAGTCAACTTTCCAACCAAACCTATTGCATAAACGTTCGTGTGCATCCCATCAAATAAGTACACAACAATCAAAAAACAAGAACTCTCCAAAAATGGTATGAGCTATAAAGATTTCAGCTCAACTAAACTCTGCCCTTTTTCCAATTAGTTGACTTCCCTTCAAGTCACTTTATCCACAATATGATAAGCTACATACAAACGTGTTCTAAAATGACACGGGACATACTTCACCTTAACTACCCGAATCCTTTACGCAACTCTTTCCCAGTAATATAATCCACACAGACACACACGAAACGAGAAATCAAAATGTCTTGCGCTTACATAATTAATTTGACTTCCCCGTTATTGCAATTACTTTACCTTGTCTACATGCATCTTTTTTCCCCAATCTCATCCAATAACATAGGCTACGAACACAAGACGAATCAAAACGGTATGAGCTTTAAAGATTTCAGCTCAATTAAACACTGTCCTTTTTCCAATTAGTCGGCTTCCTTTTCTAGTCACTTTATTCACAATACGATAATTTGCATACACACATGATCTAAAATGGCACGAGACATACTATACTCTGATTCAACTCCACCATTGTTCCAATTACTTCACCTTAACTACCAGAATCCTTTTCGCAACTCTTTTCCAGTAACATAATCCGCACACACACACACACGAAACTAGAAATCAAAATGCCCTTAAAATGGTATGCACTTACATACACCCTCCGTCCCATAATAAATGTCGCACTTTGACTTTCATGGTCAACATAATTAAACTTTGACCAATAAGATACGAAAATTTAATTATCATCATGTAATTCTATGATGAAACATTAGAAATACTATCAAGAACTAATTTTTAAATTTCATGAAAATGAATACATTTTCATCGAATGTTAGTCAAAATTCAATCCAAGTTAACTAAAAAAGTCAAAGTACGACGTTTATTCTGGGAGAGAGGTAGTAATTAATTTGATTCCCTCATTATTCCAATTACTTCACTTTGATTATATGCATCTTTTCCCCAATCTCATCCAATAACATAAGCTACACCACAATGAATCTTTTTTCCCCAATCTCATCCCAATAACACAAGCTAGCTACATACAAAGAAAGATTCAAAAGATGTTCTAAAAATGGTACTCCCTCCGTCCCACCTCAATTGGTCCACTTTCCTTTTTGGGACGTCCCACCTCAATTGGTCCATTCCTTAAATGGAAAGTTTTTCCTATATTAATACCCTTATCATCTCCATATATTTACAAAAAAACCATTCATTATACCCACTTTAACTTACTATTCCTCCCACTCATTCTCTCTCCTATTAAATATTTTTAACTTTTACATTCTCTCTCCTATTCCCTACCACACATTTAACTTTTACATTCTCTCTCCTCTAATTTATTTCCACTTTAATAATTTTTCTTAAAAACCGTGTCCCACCTCAATGGACCAATTGAGGTGGGACGGAGGGAGTATTTTTGAGTCATAAATAAATTCAACTCCTGCAATTGTTCCACTTACTCCACTTGAACTACTGCATAAATCCTTTTCTGCCGAGTCGAGATCACCTGTACCACTTTTGTTTACCACAGTTGATCCAACGATTATGAATCAATAATAATGATATCATGATGATGTCAGCCCTAATAACTCATAACCCTTGAATCACTAGTGGTATACAAAGTGGTACACAAAAGTGGTACAAGTGATCTCGTCTCTTTTCTCTACCACTCTCTTCCAAGAACACACACTAAAATTCAAGAAAAAAAATTAAGAAATTCATACCTGTTATTCAACAAATTCTTGACAGCCACTCTAGTATTATCCCCCAAAATCCCACTATACACAATCCCATACCCACCTTCCCCAATCACATTCTCATCCGCCAATCCATTCGTCGCCGCCTCCAATTCCCTCAACGTATACCACCGTCCCCACCCCAGATGCGAAACCTCCGGCAACCCCACTCCACCTCCTCCACCATTACCGCCACCGCCAAACGACCCCGTATCATTCGCATTACTAGTCGCCCTACTTTCCCCACTAGACTGCCGATCTGAAAACACCACCCTGTGTTCCGACTTCCCTATATCGATCTGGATCTCCGGCACCACCGAAGGAGCTGCAACCGGTCGGTGATCGGCATTGAGAGTGATCTCCTGTATTTCCTTCGAGATTACCGGAGTATGGTCGCGGCCGGCGGAGAGCTTGTGTCGGAGGTGGGGAGATTTACGCCGACGGGAGGTGATGCAGAGTGAAAGGAGGAAGAGGAATAGGACTATGATTGCGCCGACAAAGATTCCGATGACCACCCATAATTTCAAGCCGAAAATCGAAGTGGGTTTTGAGAGCTCACTGTTCACAAATGGTTTTTCATACAGAGACATTGTACACAGAGAAATTGAGAGAGAAAATGTCGAGCATATATATATGTATAACACACACACACACTATATCTATGTGTAGAAGTGCGTGTTAGACTGTTAATGTTAGGTGAATTTAGATCAATTGGGTAGATGAATTCGCCGGGAAATGAAAATTTCCGGTCAGAAATTGAGATTTCTCCGACAACGGGAGAGAATGAAGGAGAGATAGAGAGAGAGAGAGAGAGAGAGAGGGAGAGTGTGTCTGAAGCTAATAAAAGGTGGTGTTTTTCTGATCTAGGGAAAAGGAAGGGTGAGATGAGTAAGTGCTTACACTTTCATCTTTTGGGGTTTCACTTTAAAAGAAAACAAATTGTCCAAAAATAAATATTAACATTAAATAGAAAATAATTTTAATATAATTTAGAAAATTTATACTATACTATTAAATAAATATTTATATATTTTTTTAAAAATACAGTCAATTATAACATTTATTATAGAGTTGGTCTTACAAAAAACGCATTTTTTCTGGCTCTTAGGAAAAACGTGTTTTGTTTTCCCCGTTTGTGCCAGTGTCAGTTTAACAAAGTGTCAGTGTGACAAAGTGTCAGTGCATGTGTAACAAAGTGCCAGTGTAAAAAAGTGTCAGTACCAGTTTAACAAAGTGCCAGTGTAAACAAAGTGTCAGTGCATGTGTAACAAAGTGCCAGTGTAAAAAGTGTCAGTGTCAGTTTAACAAAGTGCCAGTACACTAATGCTGGCACTTTGTTAAACTGGCACTGGCGCTTTTCACACTGGCACTTTTATATACATGAACTAGCACTTTTCACACTGGCACTCTGTTACACTAACACTGGCACTTTGTTACACTAATACTGGCACTTTGTTAAACTAACACCGCACTTGTTTTACACTAACACCGGTATTTTATTATACGTGCACTAACATTTTTTTACTCTGACGCTGGCACTTTTTTAGATGTCCCCTGACATTTTTTTAGATGTCCATGTGCACTCTTTTATCCATAAACTTAATTAAAAAAAAAAACTAATGGGTGTTAAATGCCCACCGCCGCAATGCAATCCTGGATAAACAACAAGCATTCGGACGACCCACGAGCAAGAAAGGGAGTCGGAGTTTAGGGCTCAGAAGGGTGGTGCAGTGGGAGAACACCAGTTTCCGAGTAAGGTGGGTTTGGCGCTGCTGGAGAAATTCAAGTGACGGGCCTGGCGAAGGAGAATGCCGGTGAACTAAAAGGCCATCGAATCTGGTTGGTGAAGAGAACGGAGCTTGGGTCGGGCAGCCATGGCAGAGGGTTAATTAGGTTTCGAATTGATTCTTGATTTGGGGCCGGATAATCAAATAGACCATATATGGGATGAAGCATCTACAGATGGGATGGACGCAGGCGACGGATTTTACGGTAATTTTAAAATCCGTTTTTTCATAAGCTTATGAAAAAACACATTTTTTACAAGATTTTGGCTTTATTATAATAGATTACGTATATTACAGGAAAACATTTTCCGAAAAAACGTTTTACGTCGAAACAAACAAAGCCTAACTCTCAATTTAATGTTTGGTTATAAAAAGCACGAGCACAAAAAAGAAAATTTTAATACTTATTTATTCATTTGACTCATTTATTATATTCACATCATTTATCTATTTACTATTATCTACCCTACTTTTTCTCTCATACCTCATTTTTTATACTCACAATACTTATTTCACTATACACTTTATTCCTTAATTTTTGTGCAAAATAAAATAAAATGGAGGTATAATCCATTTTGTAATTGAATAGAGGGAGAATGTTTTTTTCAATATATATATATATATGTGTGTATATATATATATATATATATATATATATATATATATATATATATATATATATATGTGTGTGTGTGTGTGTGTATATATATATATATATATATATATATATATATATATATATATATATACTCCCTCCGTTCCATTAGTATTAGCACAAACACTGTTTGCGTGGAAATTAAGGAATATAATATTTTAATAAAATGTTGTGAGTGTAAAAGAATGAGTGGAGAGAGAATGAGTGGAGGGTGTAATAAATTATAATGATGTTGTGAGTATTAAAATAATGTAGGAGAGAGAATGAGTGGGGTTGGATGAATATTTTATTAATAAAAAGTTTCCTTTTTGGGAGTGTGCGGATATTAGCGGGACGCCCAAAAGAAAAAGTGTGCTAATATTAGCGGGACGGAGGAAGTATATATATATATATATACACACATATATATATATATACACACACATATATATATATACACACACACACACACATATATATATATATATATATATATATATATATATATATATATATATATGTATATATATATATATATATATATATATGTATATATATACATATATATATATGTATATATATACATATATATATATGTATATATATACATATATATATATGTATATATATACATATATATATATATATATATATATATATATATATATATATATACAAATATATATATATATACACATATATATACATATATATATACACATATATATGCTCCATGCATTCTATCCGATTTATCCGATTTAGAACAATTTGCAATTTTTGTTTTTTCATTCGACTTATAACATTTTAAAATGACAAATTTATATTATTTTTATATTTAATAGGGTCCACTTCTTCATACTTACAATAACAGTCTCCTTACTATTCATTTCACTAATTCTCTCTCATATTTTATTTTTCATACTCACAATATTTTTTTTACTCATTCTCTTTTCTCTTATTATAATAATATTTCTTAATCCCTGTACTGGGAGAGAGAATGCTAAGTCGAGTGGGACGGAGAAAGTACGTATATATTCCCTCCTCCCATGTGAGTGAAAACTTTTTTTTTTTTTCCGTCTGTCCCATGTGACTGTAGATTGTTCAAAATGATAAAGTTTTTTACATTATTCCTCTCACTCATTTTCTCTTCTACTTTACATTTATAATCAAAACATCAATCAACTTACTATTTCTCTTTCTTATTTTATTTTTCATACTCCAAACACCTTTTCTCACTAATTCTCTCTCTTTTTTTTTCTTAATTCTTGTGCTCGATTTTTTGTTCTCCACTCGCGTGGAATTTGTTGGATTTTTTGTATTTGTGGTATGAAAGTTCATAGCATATGACCTTGGGTGTCATTTGGCTTGAACTGATATTTGGCAAGGGGAATAACACGTCGGAGCTTCTGCAAGGGAGGGCGGTCGCGCTTAGCTCTGAGGGCGGCCGCGCTTGTCTATTGAAATTCCACCCAAAACGCCTGGCCTCTAGCGCGGTCGCGCAAGCCCCTAGGGCGGCCGCGCTGGTGACGGGTCAGTGAAATTCCTGGGCCGAATTGGAGCAGGTTTTTAGGTTTAATTAAGCATAAAACCTAATTTTTATCACATATATAAATACTCTCTTCCTTCCAGCCGTTTTTGGTACATGAATTTTGAAGAGAAACATAATTCTCTTGCTTTAATTCATTGCTAAATTACTCCTGTTCATAGAGATTTGTTCGTGAGATTCAAGGCGACTGAGATAGGACCGCCGGTGATTACCTACCTGTGTGCTGCTTTGTGGTACGTAATCCGTGATCGTTTTATCCTCGGAAAAATTTGCCTGTACCTGAGTTGCACCAATTGGGGGTAATATTTTCTCTTAGGACAGTCTTCCTAAGGCGACTCGATCAAATCACGATAAGTTTTCTAATCAATTGTTTACTTGTTTCTGTTCTGTTTTCCTGATCCTGTTCCATTGCTTTCGGTTTTTCTTTTGGCTTAATTGGTACGTTCTTGACTTGATCAATAAATTCCCTACTGTTGATTAAATTGTTAATTTAATCTGTGGTGTAATAATTTGATTTCCAACAGTCTAAGAGAAAATAAGTTTTTATTTGATCATGTCTAGTGGTTCCTCTAGCTCTCCCTTTAAGTCCCTAGTTGACACCTCCGATCTTTCGGAGAAGTTTGGAGGCAAGAACTTCAAGCGTTGGTCTGAACGCATGAAGATCTGGCTGTCAATTAAGCGGCATGCCCGGTATGCCGACATCCAAATGTCCCGCTACGAATGGTGATGATCCGGTTAATGTGGGCCGCGTTAAACTGTGGAAGGAGCAGGATGATGTTGTTCGAGGATGCATTCTGTCGCCTTTGTCGAATGCACTCTTTGATGTTTATTGCTCTGCTCCTCTCATTTCTTTGCGTCACTTTGTGGGAAACGCTTTCCACGAAGTACGGACCGATGACTCCGGTGTGGAAAAGTACCAAGTGGGAAAGTTCCTGAATTATCACATGAGTGAGGAAAGTCGATTACACGACCAAGTGCACGAACTCCAAATCATTTTGCAATCACTCAAGGATGCCGTGGGACTTCCTGATAAGTTCGTTGTCATGGCTATCATTGAGAAGTTTCCTCGATCTTGGGGGGAATTCGGTATGACCCTCAAGCATCGTATTGGAAACTTGACACTCAATGAATTGATGAATGCAATTGCGATTCAGGAGGTTCATAATGGTAACCAACCTAGCGTACCGTGGAGGCTGCTGCTAATATGATAACCGGTAAAAGCAAGTTTAAAGGAAAAGGTGTGAAAACTCACTCTAAGGATAAAGAAAACCATGATAAACTTAAAGTTAAGAAAAATAACTTTAGGAAGCCAAGAGCAAAATGAACCGGCTGGAATTGTGGAGAAGGTGGACACTTTTCTAGGGCTCGCCCGTCCAAGAAAGGAAAAGGACCACAAGCCTCTGCCGATGACCATCCCGCCGTCAACATGGTGTTGGGTCCGAAGGATTATGATGATCCCGACTCGACGCACCTGGAGTTGACGCTCGACCTGCAATGTTACAAAGTATGTAACTTCTTATCCACGAAATCTTTACTGTCTATGAACCCAACGAGTGGCTAGTTGACACTGGGGCAAATGTGCACGTTTGTGCTTGATAAATTGCTATTTGTGTCTTACCAGCCTGAGCGTGGTAGATCAGTGACGATGGGGAACTCTAGTGCTGCAAAGGTGCTTGGGACTGGACGTGTGGACCTGAGGTTTCCTAATGGGCGCATTCTTACCTTGCATCAAGTGTATCATGTTCCTGATATTCGTCGCAACATTATTAGTGGTTCTAGTCTAGTTAGGGAAGGATTTGAGATTTCATTTAAGTGTAATAAGGTCATAATTTTGGATTCTGGTAGTTTTGTGGGGAAAGGTTATTCCTCGGATGGTTTATTTAAAATTAGAGTTGAAACTGATGTTTGTTTGCACAATAATTTTAGTTCTATTGATTATCCTGTTTCTTATTCCATTGAATCTTCAAATGTTTGGCATGGTCGTTTAGGACATATTAACTATGATTCTGTGAAAAGAATGATGAATTTAGATATTATTCCTAAACATGCTATTGATAAGAATTCTAAATGTCATGTATGTGTTGAAGCTAAATCTACAAAAGGACCGTTTAAGTCGGTTGTGAGAAATTCTGAAATTCTAGATTTAGTTCATACTGATATTTGTGAATTTAATGGCGTGTTGACCAAAGACAAAAAGAAATACTTTCTCACCTTTATTGATGACCCTAGTAAATACTGTTATGTCTATTTGCTTAGTTCTAAGGATGAAGCAATAGATAAATTCATTATATTTAAGAACGAAGCAGAAACACAAACAGGCAAGAAACTTAAACGGTTAAGGTCTGATAGAGGAGGTGAATATGAGTCTAACCCCTTCATGTATTATTGTCAAGAAAACGGAATTGTACATGAAGAGACTCCTCCCTACACCCCTCAATCAAATGGTGTTGCAGAACGTAAGAATAGAACCCTTACTGATATGATTAACAGTTTGCTTATAAGTTCTGGACTGCCCAAATATATGTGGGGAGAGGCTTTGAATACGGCTTGCCATATTCTGAATAGAGTCCCTCCTAAACATAGAAAGAAAAGTCCGTTTGAACTTTGGAGAGGTCGACAGGCTAGCTTGAAACACTTAAAAGTGTGGGGGTGCCTTGCAAAGGTACTTGTACCCGCACATAAAAGGAAAAAGCTTGGACCTAAAACTGTTGATGCTATCTTTATAGGTTATTAAAACAAGTTATGCATTGAGATTTCTTATTATAAAATCTGAAATTTCGGCATAGATGTGAACTCTATAGTTGAGTTACGTGATGCAACATTTTTTGAGGATGTGTTTCCTATGAAGGATCGGACTTCCTAAGGAATCTAACCCAACCACTAATTCCATTCCCGCTCAAGTAGAGGAGATGACAAATGTGGGGTTGATTCCATGCAACTCATTCCGACGATGAGATTGAACCAAGAAGGAGTAAAAGGGCAAGGACCACCGAGGACGTTGGAAATGATTTTATCACTTACAATGTCGAGGGTGATCCTCTAACCTTCAAAGCCGCTATGGCTACTTCGACGCCAAGCGGTGGAAGGATGCTGTTAAGAGTGAAATGGATTCTATTGTCTCTAATGGGACATGGGAATTGGTCGATCTCCTCCCGGTTGTAAGCACGATAGGATGTAAGTGGGTCTTCAAAAGGAAACTGAAACCGGATGGAACCGTTGACAAGTTTAAGGCTAGGTTAGTGGCTAAGGGATTCAAGCAAATGGAGGGAATAGACTATTTCGATACCTATTCGCCAGTTGCTAGAATGACTACAATCCGAATGCTTATCGCATTGGCCTCTGTATATGATCTTCCTATTCATCAGATGGATGTTAAGACCGCCTTCTTGCATGGCGATCTTGAGGAAGTAATTTATATGGACCAACCTGAAGGTTTTGAGGCCCCTGGCAATGAGAGAAAGGTTTGTAAACTTGTTAAGTCCTTGTATGGACTTAAACAAGCCCCTAAGCAATGGCATGAGAAATTTGATAAAATTGTCTCATCGTTTGGCTTTGTTACTAATGAGTTTGATAAGTGTGTTTATAGCAAGAGTATTGGTGATAGTAGTATTGTCTTATATCTGTATGTCGATGATATTCTGTTGTTTGGAACAAATATGAGGATAATTAATACTACTAAGGAATTCTTGAAAAGTAAGTTTGAGATGAAAGATATGGGAGTAGCTAGTGTGATTCTTGGCCTTAAGTTGACTCGTTCAACTAGTGGCATAACTATATCGCAATCTCATTATACCGAAAGTGTAATTGAGAAATTTGGTTATAAGAATTGCAAGGTAGCTAAGACTCCATATGACCCTTCATCTGCTCTTACTAAGAATGAAAGTGAAGTACCGATGGCTCAGTTGAGATATTCTCAAATTATTGGAAGTTTGATGTATCTTGCCAATTGTACTAGACCGGATATATCCTACTCAGTTACTAGATTGGCTAGATATACTCAATGTCCAAGTAAAGCACATTGGGAAGCTCTTGATAGAGTTCTCAAGTACTTGAAGGGAACGATTTCCCTTGGGCTGCATTACGGGAGATATCCTTCTGTTCTTGAAGGATATAGTGATGCAAGCTGGATTGCCTCTAACTCCGGGAGTTATGGCTGTACGGGGTATGTTTTCACCTTAGGCGGAGCTGCAGTCGCTTGGAGGTCGACCAAACAAACTATGTTGTCTAGGTCTACATTTGAGGCCGAATTAGTTGCCCTTGACACTCTGGATTGGAAGGCTGAATGGCCGAGGACTTATGTACGAGTTGCCCGTAGTCGGAAGCCCACGCCTGTTATCTCTGTACATTGTGACAACACCGCCATAATTGAGAAAGCGAAAAGTGTCAAGTACAACCGTAAAACTAGGAGGCACATCCAAATTAGATTAAAATCTATAAGGGATCTAGTGTCTCGGAAGGTGATAGGCTGTTGATTATGTTGGTACCAAGGATAACACGGTGATCCTTTAACCAAAGGGATAGATTTGCTCTAGTTCAAAAATCTAGGTTGGGGATGGGAATTTGAACCCCGTCGATTCAAACGCAAAGCGCAACCCAATCTACCTGAGTGGAGATCCCATAAAGGAGATTCAATGTGGTAATAACAAGCTATGGGGTGAGTCGGAGCACCTAATAATAGATTGGCATGTTACATGTCTGAGTCTATCCCCTGAATAGCCTAGAGGTGCTCGTTGCTGCTAATATAGTAAAAGTTTGGAACTTTGAATGGGATCAAGTCTTTTAGGCAGATGCTAGCGAGTACATCTTCCGAGATGCCCGGTAAGTGAGTGTTGTTGTTGGCCGCAACTAGAGGAATTTGGGTTATTCCTTGAAAGCACTCATGATAGAGGATCGGGACGCATGGCTTATAAGCGTCAAGTGTTCGATAGAGGGCCTATCATAGCTTTTGTCGTGTTTGTTACCAGCAAAGGCCTCTACATCCAAAGGCATCAGATTCAAGACACCCGTTCATCTGGTCCTGTGGAGGTTTGCGTTGGATAACATAGGTAGTGGTTAATGGGAAGGTACCATTATTTAAAGCATGGCAATGGACAATGCGTACACGTCATATTTCTATGAACTTGTGGGGATTGTTGGATTTTTTGTATTTGTGGTATGAAAGTTCATAGCATATGACCTTGGGTGTCATTTGGCTTGGGCGATATTTGGCAAGGGAATAACACGTCGGAGCTTACGCGAGGAGGGCGGTCCGCGGCTTAGCTACGAGGCGGCCGCGCTTGTCATTGAAATTCCACCCAAAACGCTGGCCTCTCAGCGCGGTCGCGCAAGCCCCCCAGGCGGCCGTGGCCCAGTGGCACGGTCGAGTGAAATTCCTGGGCCGAATTGGAGCAGGTTGTTAGGTTTAATTAAGCATAAAACCTAATTTTTATCACATATATAAATACTCTCTTCCTCCCAGCCGTTTTTGGTACATGAATTTTGAAGAGAAACATAATTCTCTTGCTTTAATTCATTGCTAAATTACTCCTGTTCATAGAGATTTGTTCGTGAGATTCAAGGCGACTGAGATAGGACCGCCGGTGATTATCTACCTGTGTCTTTGCTTTGTGGTACGTAATCCGTGATCGTTTTATCCTCGGAGAAATTTGCACTGCACGAGTTGCACGATTGGGGGCAATATTTTCTCTTAGGGCACGGTCTTCTAAGGCGACTCGATCAAATCACGATAAGTTTTCTAATCAATTGTTTACTTGTTTTACATTACATTTTCTGATCTGTTCCATTGCTTTCGGTTTTGCTTTTGATTTAATTGGTACGTTCTTGACTTGATCAATATATATATATATACTAGCATAAGCCCGTGTCCAAGGCCACGTTTTTTGTTTTGGTTTTTTTTTTTTTTTAATTTTTTTTAAATAAATTTTTTTTTTGGGCAAAATGGGAAAGAAATAAAATAATAAGGGCAAAATGGGGAATTCCCCCTTGAAACTGTTCATAGAACTGTTCACAAGGCGGGTCTCATTTATACTATAGATATATATATATATATATATATATATATATATATATATATATATATATATATATATATATATATATATATATATATATATATATATATATATATATATATATATATATATATATATATATATATATATATATATATATATATATATATATATATATATATATATATATATATATATATATATATATATATATATATATATATATATATATATATATATATATATATATATACCAAAATAAGCAAAGGATCAATTTAACTCACAAATATGAGAATAATAAGCAATAATAACAATAAAATTAGAAAACAATCTAAAGCAAAATTCAAGGGAAATAAACTCCTAATGAGTTGCTACAGTGCTAAATAGTAAATTTGACTTTTTAATAGTAAAATTGACTTTTATCTAGGGTACGTGATCTTTGTTCTACTCGGCACACACTTCATAAATTTTGAATATTATGAAGCCGCGATGAGCAAGGATGAAAACCTTCAACTCAAAAGTGTCTTTGAGACACCTTGACGCTGCCTGGTTTTCGATCTATATACCTCATTTATTTAAAAGTCTATTATACTAAAAGAAAGCATATATATAAATATATATATATATATATATATATATATATTGTTGCATAGATATTGAAATTTATTGGATGGTCAATGAAATACAAATTTGAATACAATTACTTTGTATTTAAGAGGTAAGTAAATGTGGGTAGATTCATGTAATCTTATGATTAGTTCTCATTTCAAAAGAAAAGTTGGATATGAAAATATGAGATTTGAGTTATCCATGATGTAAAATTGATTTCATTGTAATAATGACTTTGTAAAGAGTTACTTTTTTGAAAACATTCTAAAAAAAATATCTAGATTTTTTTTGAATTTAAATAAAAATTAATAAAAATTTAATAAGATTTGTGACAATTCTTATAAAATAAAATAAATATATGGTTAAACTTAAAGATGTCAATTTCACCCGGAGTCACCTCTATTTCATTAGGGAAGCCAGTTGCCCCATTTAATAAGAAAAAACATAAAAGAAATAGTGTATAATTTGTTAATAGTTTTAAAATATTGGGTCTAGATTTGCGTCTATTCTATTTTCGTCTTGCTCGTAATGTTTGGTTGGCGTTTTCTGATTAACTCATAAGCTCTGTTTCTCGGATTTCTAACGTTAAATCTTACTACTATTTTGTAATTTGTTTAAATGTCATAAGCAGACATAAGCCAAGTTTCACTTGTTGAAGCATTTGCGCGTCTTGGGATCTCGTTCCGAAGGCGTTTCTATGTAAGTCTGGTAACAAAATGATGATTCATGTCCCTAAGATTATTAATGATGTAGCATATTGAGTTTCAAGAGAATTTTGACAAATTTGTATTATTTTTTTATGTTTGGATAGAGCCTCTGGCTTATATGGAGTGCATAATGTATATAATTCTGGAATATGAGTATGTTATTTGCTCAAGAAAAAAATAGTTTTAAAATTGTAATGCAATAAAATAAATTTTAACCTAATTTTTGTAAAGAAAAAAAAGAGAAATTATTCTCTTTTAAATAGTGAAATATTTAAAATGGTCTTATCACACTTAAAAAAAAAAATTAACTCAATTTAACTAAATTATTAAATTGTAAAGAGATTAAGTTGTAAAGTGATTAAAGGCATAAAATCAATAGATTAGAGATTCGGGAAAGTGATCGAAAAATTCTAAAGAAATATCATAATATTCAAGAAGTTCTTTCATCATGTTGTATTCTTGATGTAATATATATGAGTGAATATATTAATACTGCATGCGGTATTATATACTGATGTATAAATTTTTTTTTAGCCATTTCAATTTAATCAGATACTTGAATTTGAGGGAAAATGATTTGTCACAGAAAAAAAACTTTCGGGTTAAATTTCATAGAGATAGGGATATGAATTCACAATGACAATTTGACAAAAATAGAGGGGGCAATTTGTTATTTCAGTTTTCTTGAGGGTTAAGATAAAACATTCTTAGCAAAAGTTGGATTATAAAAATGTTAATAGACCTATGACCTATCTTTGGAGCCACCTTTAACGGGCAGAAGGTGGTGACACTGCAGATGAATGACACGTCATCACATCTTAACATCAACGGTCGGAAAAAGGTTATATTAGGGAGAGATGGTCCCACAAGATGGTGGGACCATAGAATTCACGGAAGGGAAGACTTAGCAACTGAATTCTTTTACCAACTTTTTATTCATTTTCTTCTTATAAAAAAAAAATAAAAATTATTTCTTTTGGCTTGAATGGAAACTTGTTTGGATTATTTTTAGGCGAATTGCGTGTTAATTACCTGAGTTTTATCAATTGTTGCAATTTAGTTACCGATATTGAATTTTTTACAACCACCTCTCGACATTGACATTTCGTTGCAATTCAATGAAAAATTTGTTAAAAAGTTAACTTGGTAAAGATGACATTTTATATACTCCCTCCGTTCCAATAAGTGCTTCACCCATTTGGGTAGGCACGCAAATTATGAAAATGGAAGGAAAAAAAAAATATTGTGAGTGTAATTTGAAAATAGGAGAGAGAATGAGTGGAGGAAATAGTAAATTATAATGGTGTTATGAGTATTAAAATAATGTAGGAGAGAGAATGAGGGGAGGAAATAGTAAAGATTCTTTGTCAAAAAAGGAAATGTGAAACTTCTAACGGGACGCCCTTTTGGATAATTAGTGAAGCTTTTATTGGGACGGAGAGAGTAAACGTTAACTTTCATTAAAAAAAAAAATTGCCCCTTAAATCTTATGAAAAAATAACTTTCATAAAAATTTCAGTTAAAAATGATGTTATTTATTTACTTTTAATTTATGTTAACTATATCCACCACCGTTCAACCATACCACCCCATCATCTCGTCACCACCTTTCCGCCGTCATCGGCCACAACCATCACCAACTACACCCCCTTGCATTTGTTCATAGAGCCATAAAATTCAAAAAAAAAAAAAAAAAAAAGGAATCAATAACGTCCTAAACAGAACGAAAACTAAGATTAAAAGCATATACTCCCTCCGTCCTGGGATAGCTTACTCATTTACTGTTGACAACGAAAAATAAGAAATAATGCTATTAATGTAAGAGTTATGAGTGGGTAGGAGAGAGAATGAGTGGAGAGAATAGTAAATTTAAAAAGTGTAGTGAGTATAACAAGTGAGTCCCATGAATAAAGAAGTATTAAAAAGTTTCCTTTTTAGAAAAGTGGAACTTTAAAATGAAAGTCTCAAAATAGCAAAATGGGTAAGGTAATATGGGACGGAGGAGTATGTATTCAAATGGAAAAATCCCCCTAAGGCCCCTTACCCCAGATTTTTTTCCCTTAAAGAAAACTTTTTTATAAATTCTAAATAAAGAGTTATCCCTAATTTCAAATTCCCCAGACACCCCTGACCTGAGCTCCCCCTCACGTCATTTCATCTCTTCTCCCCAATTTTTTTATCTTCCAAATACGTCCGTTAGTATCTTTCTTTCTTAGGGTTCCGTTTTTGTCTCACATTCCATTCATCCAATTCGATTGCTCGAAATCCCTACATAAATTGGGTCATCATCGCTTCTAATTAATTGGGTCATCATCAATTCTGATCATTTTCTAGGATCGACGTCGTTAATGTCGACTTCGAAGGTTATTAGGCGGTTGATTTTGCGCAAAAATGGAAGTGGACTGTTAATTAATAACTGGCGGAACAATAGAGAACCGAAAATTACATTCAGACACGATGCTTGAGCAGCATTGCTGGTATTGAGGGATTTTCATGCGCCAATCAGTTGATTGGTAGAGGTCGAAAGGATGCAGCAAATTTCTCTTTGGGAAGTAGTATTGTTCAAATGAGGGAATTAGTCATTTCCTGTTTTGTCAATTACTTGGGTTTGAAAAACTTTTTTGATGAGCATTTTGTTCTTTTGATGCTCAGGACACTGTTTTCTTGGATTAATAGGTACTTCCACATGAGCTCATACTGTTTGTGGTTATTTGGGGGAGATGTGTTGGGTACTTAACAATTTTTGCAGTATCTTGTTTAATTAGATATTGAAAAATCTAGGGTTTGGATGGATTTCAATCTCGTTTAGCCCGAACCAATTGCGGGTGACAATTAGATACTGTCCGGATCCTCTTGCTCTACTCAGAAGTAGATCTGATGTTCGATCTACGGAATAGCTTACATGTCCGTAATGCTAGAAATCTCACTCTCACTACTCAATTTTTCCTTCATCCTGCTGCATGAATCCTTTCGCACATTTATCGTGTCGAATACAAGTCATCCGTCAAGCTTCACTTACTATATTACTCTAGATCTCTTAACTTTTCATGAGATTTTATGGCCAATTAGCAGATAAGTATTGGGAAGCTTCTGATGAATTTGATTACAAGGAGCTTGGTTCGGAGAAAGTCTTATAAGTATATATAAGACTTTTTAAAAAAGTTTTATGAGTAACATATAAGACTTTTAAAAAAAGTCTTATGAGTAACTTATAAGACTTTAAAAAGTCTTATAAATAACATATAAGACTTATAAAAAAAAGTTATTAAAAAAGTCTTATAAGAATTACTAAAAAGTCTTATATGTAACATAAATAAGACTTATTAAAAAGTCTTTATAACTTACTAAAAAAGTCTTATATGTTACTTATAAGACTTTTTAAAAGTCTTATAAGTAACTTATAAGACTTTTTTAGTAAGTCTTTTACTTATATAAAGACTTTTTAAAAGTCTTATAAGTAACTTATAAGACTTTTAAAGTCTTATAAGTAACTTATAAGACTTTTTTAATAAGTCTTTTACATATATAAAGACTTTTTAATAAGTCTTATATATGTTACATATAAGACTTTTTAGTAAGTCTTATAAGTAACTTATAAGACTTTTTTAATAAGTCTTATAAGTAAAAACACTTATTAAAAAAAGTCTTATACAACAACAACAACAAAGCCTTAGTCCCAAAATAATTTGGGGTCGGCTAACATGAATCCTCATATGTTATCGTGAAAAAAATAAATAAATAAATAAAATAATAATAAAAAATTATAAAAATATAAAAAAAATAAAAATAAAAAAAATAAAAAAATAAAAAATAAAAAATAAAAATAAAAATCAACCCCCACATGGGTTTTGCCCTCCACTCCGGCCTCTTCAACACCATACTTTCATCCACTCCAAGTAAATTCATATCATTTTCAATTACTCTAATCCAAGTTTGTTTGGGTCTTCCCTACCCCTCGTTATTTTATCATTTCTCCACTGTTCCGCCTCCTAACCGCGCATCACTCGGTCTCCTTCTCACATGTCCAAACCACCGTGTAGACGATTTTCCCTCATTTTATCCTCAACGGGCGCAACTCCTACTTTACCTCCGATCACCTCATTCCCCAATCGATCCTTTCTTGTATGACCGCACATCCATCGAAGCATACTGGCATCTCCGCCACATTCATCTTATGCACGTGACACTGTTTCAAGGCCCAACATTCGGTGCCGTAAAGCAATGCCGGCCTAATTGTCGTGCGGTAGAATTTTCCCTTTAATCTATTGGGCATGCCGCGATCACATAGAAACCCTGTAGCACTCTTCCACTTCAACCAACCTGCTTTAATCCTATGAGCCACATCTCCATCTAATTCTCCATCCTTTTGGATAATGGATCCAAGATAGCGAAAAAACTCGTAAGCTTGGATAATATTTCCATCAAATGTGACCGCCCCTGCCTCCCTACTTCCAACTCGCTAAACTTACACTCCAAATATTCCGCCCTTGCTTCGCTTAATCGAAAACCTCGAGATTCCAAAGTGTGTCTCCACAACTCCAATTTACTTTCAACACCCTCTCTTGTCTCATCAATCAGCACAATATCATCTGCGAACAGCATACACTTTGGTATATCATCTTGGACTGACCTCGTCAATTCGTCCATTATCAATGCAAAAAGAAAGGGGCTAAGTGCGGAACCTTGATGCACTCCAATCTTTATAGGAAACTCTTCAGTCTTCCCAACACTAGTCTGTACACAAGTACTAACTCCATTATACATGTCCTTGGTGGGTTTATTAAAAAAAGTCTTATAAGTAACTTTTATAAGACTTATTAAAAAGTCTTATAAGTTACTTATAAGACTTGTTAAAAAGTCTTATAAATAACTTATAAGACTTATTAACAAGTCTTTTTTATAATTCTTATAAGACTTTTAGTTGAAAAATTTGTCTTATAAAAGTCAATTATAAAAGTCAAAGTAGTCTTATAATTAACTTATAAGAGTTGTAAATGTGTAAATTAAGAGAGGAATTCGTTGTTATTATTGAAATTTTTTATTTTTTTGGTTGAAACATTTGTCTTATAAGTCAATTATAAGAGACAAAGTAATCTTATAATTAACTTATAAGAGTTGTAAATGTGTAAATTATGAGAGCAATTCGTTATTATTGGAATTTTTGATTTTTTTTGTTGAAAATTTTATCTTATAAGTCAATTATAAGTTACAAAGTAGTATTATAATGAACTTATAAGAGTGGTAAATATGTAAATTATGAGAGCAATACGTTATTATTATTGAAATTTTTAATTTTTTTTTGGTTGAAAAATTTGTCTTATAAGTCAAAGTAGTCTTATAATGTAGAAATATAAAAAAATGGAAGTTTTGATTTTTTTTGTTGAAAAATTTGTCTTATAAGAGATAAAATAGTCTTATAATGTGAAAAATATAAAAAATGGAAGTGTTTTTGGAAATGCTAAAGACTGTTGTGATGATTTGAAAAAGTCAGTGATTAATTTGTAATTTTTGAGACTGAAGTGACCAGACTGAAACTATTTTGAGTCCAATGATTAATTTGAAATTTTAGAAAGTCAAGTGACCAATATATAATTTTAAAAACTCCAGTGACTAAATTGTAGTTTTAGTTTTCAGCTTTGAAATTGGTTACAGGGACGCAAATGACGCGCTTAACACGTAAAAAAAAAGAAGAAGGTATTTTTGTCTTTTAACAATGAGGGGTGTGTGAGGAATTAGTAAAATGTCATTTCTTAAAATGGGATTGAATCTCCCTAGAGGGGCTCTAGGGTCCGTGAGTCGTATTCAAATTGGATCTGGTATATCCAACCAAATTTAAAATATCACCCACGCCGCACCATCGTCATTGTCACCGGTAACCTTCCTCTCCTCAGGCCGCTACAACATTGGGTATCACAACCTCGACCCTCGTTTCTCTCTCCGAGAACAGTCCGGCCAGCAATAGGAGTCACCAATGTCGACATCTTCATCGATTTCACCATGGTTGTCTTGCAATTTTTTTGAAGAAGAATAATTGGCTGCAGGGGAGGAGGGTGGGGAAGGCAGAGGCGATGGAGGTGAAGTGGATGGGGAATTACGGGCGATGCGTGAGGGTGAAGCTAAGAAGGTAGCAGAAGAGATGAGAGGGTTTTTGTTTGGGCTTTTAAAAATAAAATTAGGTCTTTAGGTGCAGATATTTACTCTCAACCTTTTGATTATAGAAAAAGTCTTTTTTGCCCGCTGTAAATCATGTGCGAGTCACATGTGTGTGTGTGTGTGTTTTAACCTAAGTTATGTTTTTATCAAAATTTTAATTGGATTGCAACAAAATGTCATTGTGGGGTGGGGAAGGGGGTTGCAAAAAATTCAATGTTGATAACCTCATTGCAATAATTAATAAAACTCGCAATAATTAATAAAACTCGGGGAACTAATATGCAATTTGCCCTTATTTTTTACGAGTATACTCTCTCCGTCCCAGCCCACTTAGGAAATTTTGAAATTACACGGAAATTAAGGAATATTATTATAGTATTAGGAGAGAGAATGAGTGGAAAAAGTGTTGTGAGCCTGAAAAATTAAATAGGAGAGAGAATGAGTGGAGGAAATAGTGAATTATAATGGTGTTGTGAGTATTAAAATAATGTAGGAGAGAGAATGAGTGGAGAGAATAGTGATTTAAGGTTTTCATTTTGGGAATTCTTAAGTGAAGTGGGACGCCCAAAATGAAAAGTTTTCTTAAGTGAGGTGGGACGGAGGGGGTATATATATATAGATATAGATATATACAGTATAAGGGTGCTCAAATGAGAACCTAATTAAAATGAGAATTATGAGAACCAACCAATCATTGGATTAAGATAAATTAATGATTTAGATTAGATATACTTTTAATAAAAAAATGTAGTTTTTTTTGTAATTTTTGTGAAAGTTGGGAAGTACTGTCACGTCATCATTTAAATTTTCTTAAAATTTTAAATTAAATACCTCAAAATCTAGAAGTCGAAAAAAAATCGAGAACGCTGTTTTTCTCGTCTCGCCGAGGTGAATCAATACATCCCTGAAGATAGGGTTTTGAAAAAAAGATGTTGAACAACAATAAAATTTTCAAAATACACTTGATTTCAGTAGCTACTATTTTGAACATTGCACTTGAATTCATTAAATACACATGAATTAAGTAATTAAGTAGCTATTGAATTCATGTGCAATTATCAAAATACTTCAATAGCTAAATAGCTACGGAATCAAAATGTAATGTTTAAAATACACATGAATTCAGTAGCTAACTAGTTAAAGATGGGCTACTTGCAGAGAATTTTTTAGAAACACATTTATTCAGAGAAACAGAGGGAATAGTTAGTAATGTTGTGCCATCAAAATTGCCTTGGTACTCAAAATTCACGCCATTTGGGAGGCCTCAACTAGTTAAAAGAATGGTAGAACCCCAAATGGAACACAATCATTTTGCTTTTTTTTTTTTTTTTTTTTTTTTTTTTTTTGAGTACTCACTCCATCCCACTCGAAATTACAAATTTTTTAAAAGATTGTTCCACCCGAAAATTCAAAATCTTAATGAATTTTTTTAATACTTTTATATTTGTGGACCCCACATATCATAACTCATAATAATTACTCCCTCCGTCCCGGAGAAGGTTACCCATTTACTGTTATGCGCAAAAAATAAGGAATAATGTTATTAAAGTAGAAGTTGTGAATGGGTAGGAGAAAGAAAGTGAAATAGAGAATAGTAAGTGAATAGTTGTTGTGAGGACTTACAAGTGGGAAGCCCTAAATGACAAAGTGGGTAAAATTCTATAAGACGGAGGGAATATACACTAACTATATTCTACCACACTTTTTCTCTTCTACCCAACTATCTACACTCGCATCACTTTTTTTTCTTCACTTTTCCCTTAATTTTTTAACCCCTTTATTTTTTGAACTTTCGACAAAACATCAATTTTTCCTTAATTTTTGAAACCCTTTAATTTTTTAACTTTCGAGTGGAACGGGAAAAATATAAATTATTTTATGACAAAGACTTTGTATAGTTATATAGTTGTAAACGACTGTGTCTCTAGTGTCAGGTAATGCGTGTGATATTAGGGGCCATTAACAAGGATACTTTTGCATCACAAAAAAACAAAAAAAGAAAGATGGGCTACTTGCAGAGAATTTATCAACATTACTTTATGTGTTCCATGATTCCATCATTACTAATACAAGATTAAAAACGCCCTAAGACTCATTTGATAGTTTGATAGGATTAACCTGTATTAATAGTGAAGAGATTATTAATTCAGGAATTAATAATACTACCCTTTTTTTTGGGATAAATATGAAGGGGATACGAGATGATAAGAGACCTTATCCGGATTGTTAGAATTATTACTCTGATTGCATTTAATTTACCAAACATCAAGCTTATTGAACTAATAATCCTATCCGATCCTAAAATGGGCTACCAAACAGCCCCTAAATACTCTCTATCCGCCGAACTTTTGAGCATTAATTTTACAGAAAATTTTGGGGGAACTCTGTTTCCCCCAAACATATAAAAAGTCTTGTTTTTAAAAAATTCAAGGCAAAAACTCAGTGTTTTAAGACATAAACTCGATGTTTTAGTTGCTAACCTTAACTCGGTGTTTTAACGCCTAAACTTGATGTTTTAACTTCTAGGTATTTTAACGCCTAAACTCAGTGTTTTAAGCTCAAAACTCAATGTTTTACGCTCGAAACTCAAAATTAGAAAGTGGACTTTTTATAACTTATGGAGAAACAAATTTCCCCCAAAATGGACTCTTAATTTTAAATTAATTTAATTATCCTAATAAACATCTAGAAATTGTTACTTCTTCCGTCCTAAATACTTGCAATTCTATGAGAAGCATTTTGTCTCAAAATACTTGCAATTTTACACTCTTCCATATTCCATAAAACTTTAACACAATAAAACTTTAACACACTTTGCCTAAACTGCTATTATTTATGATTAAATAATTGTCATTGTAAAAACATTTAATTGTCTAGGTACTTGATATATTGAATGATATATTGAAAGGGGAATTTAGTTATTAAATATGGATTGTTTTTCTTAATACTTTCTCCGTCCCATCCGAAAAGACACAAATTTTCATTTTGGGTGTTCTATTTAAAAAGAGACACCCAAAATGAAAACCTTTTAACACTTTTTTATTCACGAGACCCACTTGTCATACTAACAATAATTATCCACTTATTATTCTATACCCCACTTTCTCTCTTCTGCCTCACTTGTCATACTCACAACATTTACTCCACTATACACTTTCCTTAATTCCCGTGCAAGGTCAACTTTCTACCTTTTCAGATGGGATGGAGGGAGAATGTGTTAAAAGGTCCTAGAATTGCGAGTATTATTAGTATTTATAACGGTAATATCAATAACAAATTTAAAACTTTAATTATGATGATTAAATTAATCTTAAATTTTCGCTCAAATTTCAAAGTACCTTCCTATTGATATAGAAAATGAGAAATCATTTCGAAACAGGAGTACGACTTAAAAAAGGAAAAAACAATAAACAAAAAATTAAAAATAAAAAAAATGCTCCTGAGTCAGTTTGATCATGGCACAAATCAAGGAGAAAAGGCCAAGTCCTAAATCATAAAGAAAGTTACCAACTGATTGACCCTATGGAAAAAAGACACCCAGTACAGATAATGCCTTCACTTCCAGGGAAAAGACTATTTCCCACCCAATAAGGCTTAGAGAGTCCAAGCTTGTTCACTGATTTTCTGAGGTAACCCGAAACCCGGAAACTAAGCAATTCAATTCGATAAACAAATTAACCAAATAGAGTTCAACTATACCACTATTGTGCATCACATTATGTAACACACATAGGCTCATTATGCAACACACATAGGCTGTTACACGAAACGAGCCGGCTCGAGCTCGGCTCGAGTTTGAGTGAGCTCGAGGTGAACTCGAGCTCGAACCAACTTTTAAGCTCGGTTTTTTTTTTCGAGCCAGCTCGAGTTCGGCTCGTATGTTCGACGAGCTCTGACCGAGATCGACTCGGCTCGAGCCTGATCGTTAAGCTCGTTAAAAGCTCGAATAAATATAGTGAATTATGTTTTTTTTTTAAATCAAGGCTCATTTAGGCTCGAGTTCGATTAGAGCTCGAAAAGCTCGTTTGATTTCAGATTTTTTCAAAAAATAAGTCCAAGCTCGAGTTCGGCTCGTTAATACTCGAGTTCCTCGCGAAAAGCTCGAAACTCGAGTCGATCCGAGCTCGAACGGTCATACTGGGCTCGAGCTCGATAACTTTTATTCGAGCTCGAACTCGAAACTTCAAAGCTCAGCTCGTTTACAGCCCTAAACACACGTACAATCTGACGGTAATGAATTGTTATGGCTGAAATCAGCATACACCGTGATGATATCATGAATGATTCTAAGCCGTCAAATCATGAGTGGTACACAATTTGGTACACAAAAGTGTGTGCCGAGCATTTGAACTCAAAAAGATATTGCAATCAGATGGAACAAAGAGGAGATTAGGGAATGAAAAATCCAAACAAAAACTAAGTTTTGTAGAGCCCTTAACACGTACGATGACAATATACTAGCTATTTACTGTCACGGTTTGTTTTATCTGTCTCTCGTCTTTTCTCCTTACAGTTACCAAGTAAAGCCGAGCCTACCTTTTAGGGCGAGGAAGTATGCAAGGGAAAGTAGTAGTACATGTCTGATTGTCTAAGTAAAGAATGAACTCATCTGTGTTTCTGTGACTCAGTCTGTCTTCTTATCGTACGCATCAATTGCAGCCAACCTCTCAACAAGAGGCGGATGAGAGTAGTGATATGCAGAGTACCATGGATCTGTGTTCATAGCTGATAGATTCTCCTCCTGGGAAACGTCACAAGAACAACAGCATCACATTAGGTGATCCCACATAAACAATTCTGTTATAAATCTGGACAATATATATATATATATATATATATATATATATATATATATATATATATATATATATATATATATATATATATATATATATAGAGAGAGAGAGAGAGAGAGAGAGAGAGAACGCATCCCCTTCTTTTGCCTTTGCAGGACAAGACATGAAATACTTTCAAAATTTTACTCTAAATATCCAACAAATTTCATGCGCAAGAAAATAACTAGGATGGCAGGCTCTAATCGAGCTACTGCAGGCTTGGGTTGAGAGTGCTCGAACTCAATCAAACTAAGGCTTTATCTAAATATCGTTAAAATAGCGAGGCAAACTTAGCTAAGTCAAACAATACTCATATTGGCTCATTTACACCCCTGTATCAATATCTAATTATATACCACTCCCTTTGTCCCCAAATGAGTATCCATTTTCAAGAAATCTTTGTCCCAAAATGAATGTCATTTTTGGAGAAAACGGTCCCTAAATGTTTTTTTATCAAATTGTTTTCACTGGTCACTTTATACTTGCAAAACTAAATGTTTGGAAAGTGGAAATCAAGAATATTTATTCATTTTTGCCATTTAATTGTACAAGAAGTAAACATTTTCAGTTTGTCCCCTGAATGAAATTTGGATATTCATTTAAGGACGGAGGGAGTAATAGTTGAATGGATGTTTAGATCATTTTGGGACTAAGGCTTTGTTGTTGTTGAATGGATGTTAAGTTACATTTATAGGTACCACGGTTCCTGTTTGGCGAGTTCTAATCTGGCGCAAATTCCGTTCCTTCTTAATGCTTATAAAGACTTTGGGCCAATGGACTAAGGTGGTGTTTGATAGCAACAAGCACTTAATGCTTGTTGTTGAATGGTTTTCTTTTGTGCAACTACTTCAAACTAAGGGTGAACCTTTGACTTGAATTGAAACACTCATCCCATATTTCTCTTACCCAATGTATGTATGTTTTTCCAAAAAAAAAAAATTGCCCTAAAATGAACGTCTATTTTTTGGAAACGTTAATATATCATCCCTCTCATCATACAACAAATTCTAATTCACACTTAAACTCATGATGCAATATGGTGAGATCATTAAGAGGTTTAATGTACTTGGGTAACAAAAAATGCTTAAATTTCAACTTTCTCAAAGTGAAAGGGAGTAGCATTTTAAACAAAGATTTAAATTGCCAAGATCACCAGGAAAGCACTTTAACAATAAGACTGGCTAATTTTGCTGTTTAAAGACGGGTGATTGACAAAAAGAGATGCCCTGTACAGATTCATAGCCATGCATAGATGTAACAGTAATGCAAGTACAGCTGCAGTAGTGTTAATGAACAAAACCAAAAACATTACCTGAAGTCTCACAAGGCCAGCTCGAAGTGCCTCTGAATAACCAAGCTTTTTCGCAAAAGCATCAGCCTTTATAGAAAGAAGAGTGAGTATTACATTCAGATACAGGCTGTACCAGGCGTTAAATAAATCAAAGAAACATTAAAAATAACAGCTTGTAATTTGACTTTGGATTTACCTGAAACTCAAAAGCTCGGCTGACCAGATTAAGACCAAAACTTACAAGATGCTGAAGGGGTGTTATAGTATGCTGCAATCAACAGGGCCAAAGTGAGCTATCAGATTTAATCTTTTTCCATATCATAACAAATGAGAACAGAATATATGACAGGCTCAGGCTGAATATAATGATTTTACAAGTCAGGACAACAAGTAGCAATCCTTTTCATGTTGGCAATTGTACCATTAAAAAAATCCATAGTAGACTTGATGCATCAGCATGAGTTAACACTCCTCCGTCCCAAAATGATCTTCCCACTTTTTTTGTTGTCAATACGTACTTTGAGCAATAAATTTAGGTTAATTTAAGTATTCTAATGAAAATTTGAACTTGTTATCGATACACCATTACAGTAACAATCTTTAGATGTTCATTACGATAATTAAATTAACCTAAAATTATAGCTCAAAGTACCTTCGTGTTGAAAGCAAAAAAAAAGTAGGAATATCATTTCGGAACGGAGGGAGTATTAAAGTCAAATATTCTGTAAGAAAACACACAAAACATGCTGCAAAACCTTAATCAATTCACTGAACTTCTAAACTAGGGATTTTGATTCTGAAAACATCCATTTATCAATAACTATTGAAGCAAAGACTTTGAAATACATCTTCGAAATAGACAAGGCAAAGGTCGAGAGCCATCAACCCAAGACAAGAACAAACAAAATAACCAGGGCATGATAGCAAGGTATGTATATGGTAATTGTTGCATGAAAATAATATTTACCTGAAAAATGATGAGGCCAATGAGAACTGGTCGCGTATCAAAACCGAAACTAAGAAACAGATCCTTAGAGTTCCTCACAAGAGTGTACCCTCCGAACTGCAGAAAAGTGAGAATCTGAAAGGAAAAGCAAGTCACAGATTCTCCATTAAGTCGTAAGTAGGAAAATCACCGGTTATCAAAAGTCACAAAATTGACAAACCCACAAGCTGCCGAGTAATAGCACTCGATCTTGTATGCATGTATGCACATTATAATTGCTTCAAGCATAGAAGACATAACTAAGTGAAATATATAGAATAGAACATTAACTCAGAAGTTGAATACTTCCTGCATTTGTTGAACCAAAGATTTCAAGATTTTGATACATGTTTAAGAAATCGCTTCAGTACTCACCCACGTTCTTCATAAAGTTTTTACTCAAATATTAATTCAAAGCACTCGATGGTTGAAACTGCTGCAACACCATCAACCCTAGATTCACGGAGCGATGACAATAGGCTTCAACCATCCCCAAGAGATAAGCATCAGACATAATTTTCAAAACTCAGATGTTTTCCAATAATATATATACTGGCTACACCATAGCTGAATAACACTAGCTGCTAGGAGCAGAAAGAACAACCTAGTGGTAGATATACAAGAATATCCTTAAGTGTCTAAACTATCATATGTAAGTGCACAAGGGGACATAATAGATTTAAAAGGTGAATTAGCAACTTAATAGAAGCAAGGACGCTCAGTTTGAAACAAATTTGTCTCTCATGGTATGCATGAGTTATCTTTCGACGAATGACGCCAATATTAGAGGGAAACATAAAAGTTTGAAATTGTGGTGAGCTAACATGAATCGTCATATGGAATACACAGCATACCTGAACAGCCATGAAAGAATACATTGTGTGGTTAAGTTTCCAGTGGCCCAGTTCATGAGCAATAACAGCAACCACTTCCTCATCTTTTTGACACTGCATAAAAGCATAAACTCTGGTGAATGCAACAAATTTCTAAGAAAGTCAACATCACAAGGAAAGAGGAATGAACTTTCTCAAAGTTTATACTGCATGACCTCATTGTAAGAATATGCGTGTGTCTTGAATCTCGTGAATATCACATTTATAGAATAATATGGCAACAGTTAAGGTAAAGATGAGAGTTCACTATTCAAGTGTCCTGGCCAATCTAGCATCATCTCCGAATATGCGAAGACATCACTAAACATCCAAAATGTCGGTTTTGTGTAAGGGATCTGAGCCCATTAAAGTACTCGGCAGTAGCAAAATGCAAGTTTTGTTCACTTATATGAAATGTTACCATCAAGTTTATAGCTATATATTTGATCCGACTACTCTATAAATTATAAACCGCGATTCTATCTCTTACAAGCAAAAGCATACATTAACTCAAACCAACTCCCCCTTCTTGGCTTCAGATAGATAGGATACAAGAATCCTTTTGTCATTCTGTTTTATTCTAGGCAATATTCCCTACTTCCCATTTCAAATTGCAAAATTTGCCATTTTAGGTTTCCCATTTAAAATTGCGAAGGCTCGAAATGGCAAATTTATAATATTTTTTAATCAATGGGACCCACTTGTCATAGTCACACCAACTAACTCACTATTCCCTACCCCACTATCCATACAACACGTTAATATTATATACTTCTCCTTAATTACGGTGCTTGATGATTTTTTTTTTCAATTTGAAATGGGACGGAGGGGGTATTTCATGTTAAAAAGGATTGATACTGTCACATCAATACTCATGCAAGCTTGCAGAAGTAAAGTAGAATCCACAATACAGAAAGACATCAGGTCCAGGCCCCAATGAAAGCACTGCCATAATTGCATGAGACTTTGTAGCATCTCATTGACCACTCAGGAATGTTACTCATGTGCTATACCAAGACACATTCTACATAAGGCACATCTAAATTCTACTGAGAGAAGGCCGAGAGGATGCATTCTGCATCAGCATTGTGACTAAAGTACAAGATATCCGTTCATCAGTAAATGGGGAAAGGGGGGTTACATTATAACCACATCAATACTCAAGTAGTTATGGAAAGGAAAGTGAAGCAAAGAGATGTGAAATCACAAGTTTTCTCTGCATTGGGAAAATGAGATATAATAGCCATTATTGTTTGCTGTGATGCAAATCATGTTAAGTCAACGTTCAATAGAAATATACCTGCTGGATCAATGTGTCATAGAGAACAATACGTTTGTTCTTAAAGAACCCATACATGTAAGCCTGCAAAGCGTTGAGAAGTTGTATCAGTTCCAACTTGTATATGTGTGTCTGTGTGTGTATGTGTCATTGTGTGTGCGCACGTGGGAGGGAGAGAGAGAGAGCAACCAAGATACAAAGGATTATGCAAACCATACAGTACTCATCCCATGGACAAGATACGGGCTAGTGCCAAGGAAGCAACATTGTACATATCAATATTCTTTTTTATTTCTGATTTTAAGATCAATAGATAACCCAAATGAAATACCATAATGTAAAAATCTCAAGAATCCTTATGTTAATTGTAACAGTATCTCTACATTATATTCCACTGAGTATGAATACTCCCCCCGTCCCAATATAGAAGTTACCAGATGTGAATGTGCAGAGATTAAGAAAAAAGTAACTGTTGTGAGTATGAAAAGAAAAGTAGGAGAGAGAAAGTGGGGTAGGGATTTTTTGTTGAGTATGACAAGTGGGTCCCATTGTCTATTTTGGGTTAGTAACTTCTATATTGGGACGCCAACAAAGTTGATTAGTAACTTCTATATTGGGACAAAGGGAGTATAATTTTTATTAAAGGAAAAAACATTGCATCCTCAATGCTTAAAATGTGATTTCCAGAGGAATAAGCCTCGATCAGGTTATGGTGTCAATCAGACAATGAGCATTTCAATGACTTGCCTAGGACTAAAAAGATCTATATAAATGCAGTAACATCTCCAAATGAAAAACACGAACGGGACAGTACTTCCCAACCCTTCAGATTTCATGATGCACCACGTGGCTATGATCTATCTCAAACACCAATTTAAAGCTCCTGTAGAGCTTAGAAATGGAATTGATCAGCCAAATCCTCTCTAAATGCTCTAAGCAGTTCTCTGTCCCAATTCAATAGCTTAACTTCGTCAAGGATAAGTGAAAGAGAACATTCCCCTTTTACTGTTAAAAGTTACAACACTCTCCGATGCAGGACACATACAAGGAACAATGGAAATGGACTAGAGTACTTACTGGGTTTTTTTTTTTTTTTTGGAATAAACTGATGCAATTTATCCCCTGCAACCAACTGAAGATTATTGGTAGTTGAGGGGATTCTCTTGCCTGGGGATGCTTTAAGACAAAAAGAATGAAGAAGACGAATATGTAAAAATAAATGCATCATAAACATTACTATTAATTTTTTTATGGTAAAATATCATAAAGTGATAAGAATTTGAAAAAGAATGCCTTCCCCTTGTTGACGATTCCAACAATTTTAAAGCCCACTTCATAAACCAGCCGAACCTAAAGAAGTCAGTCTTTCATGTAGGTAGCTTTACCAAAATATACAAGGATATGGACCAACATAAAATCAGAGTAGTTAGAGGGCAAGGAATGATAACCCGACTTTTTCACTAGTCCACAATAGGGTAAGAAGAAGCAACATAAGTCTAACAAGAAAAGCATCACGATGTGTGCCAGCATACTATAAGTTTAACTGGAAGAGAATCAAAATGGCTAAACAGATAAGTAAACTCTTGGTGCGTGCTAAACAATAATCACAATCTATCAAAAAGGAATCCTCACATTGCTATGGCTTGATCTTGTAGATCCGTCAACTACAAACAACTTCTTCAAGGGAAATTTGAGAGAAGATGCCAGCTGCTCGATTTTTGACCTAAGCTCACCATCAGGAAGCTACATGTTTGGAACATAACCAATGATATCATCAGTTTTATGGGTAGCAATAAAGCAAAATTCATTAATGATTGGAGAAGTAACTCGACAGAACTTACTGGTGTGAACTTGTTAAAGAGTGGCGCTATTAGGACAGGGTAGATAGTCATCATCACAAGGGACAAAACAAGCATAAAACACCAAAGGTAGATAGCAAGGTAGGGGCCACCTTTCTGCAAGAAAAAAACGCACGAGTATAATTTAGATGGAAAAGAATCATGATAATCCAATGACTATCATTAAATTGCTTCAGATAATATAGAACCAAGATAGCAAGGACAAGTACAAGAGAGTGACACCGTAGCAAGAACTGCAGGAATGCTAACAAATGGCATACCTGTGCTATCCAAATGATTGCAGCCACAATAGGCGGTGCAATAACTATTCCAAGGACAATTCCCTTGATCATATCCACAAAGAAAAGCCACAGAGTTTGCTGTAAAACACAAATAACATTCAAATTGTAATTCATCAAGAATAAACCAGTAAAGAGGAACAACAACAACAACAACAACAACAACCTTAGTCCCAAAATAATTTGGGGTCGGCTAACATGAAACCAGTAAAGAGGAAATCAAACAAAAATTGTAAATAAGCCAACCAGTAAGAAATGTACACATGAGAGGTACCTTGTTGAATCCATGGCGGGACTCAATCACAAAAGTTGAGTACAACGAAAATGGCAAGTCAGTGATCTGCGCAAGTATTTCGAAAGAAATGTTACTACAAGCATAAGGTGCTGTGACTTACAGTGAGCATATCAATATGTGATCTGCCAATTAAGGATTGTCCATATCATGAAGATCAAAACGACAAACAGTATGTCCAGCAAAGAGATCAACCACCATGATGGCAATAATAATTAAGTAAAGAAAAAGATATCAACGGAAACACGGTACGTAGTGTTAGCTACCAACTGACGGGTATACCAATGGAAGATCACCGGAATATCATACCCACCAGCCCCTCTTCAAGTCAACATTTTCATAATAATTGTGGGTACACCAATATTCATCTTGATCTCAAGCTAGGACAGAGCACTCGAGACCATCAAGACTATATTAACTCTCAACTCAAACTTATCTTTTCTGATTAAAATGTAGGGACAAATCAAACAATAATAAAAATCGAGCCATGCAAGCTAATACATACTCGGGCAAGGGGAATAAAATGCCAATTATATAAACCACATATCTGCAATACCAACGTCTTACTATACTTCAGCCGCATTAAGTTCTTCATGTATGAAAACAAACAAGCAATTGCAAATTCTAGAAAGAAATAACTCCATTTAACCATAAGAAGTAGTTTGGGCTATTCATCAAATCAATGATATGTAGATTAGAATCAACCCCAAACCTGAACGAATACAATACAAATAAAGACAAGTGCGACCACAAGTATTAGAAGTAATAAAAATAAGTGAGATTCACAACAAGTCACCACTATTAAACTAAACCTGTACAATGACATCATACAAAATTGTAGTAGATTTGGCAAAAAATTCTTCATTGAAATCCATCTTTCTCCCCATAAATAGTCACAATCATTAACATTTGATATCTTTTAGTGCAAGGACAAAAGATCATGTATGCACCTGAGACCAAAGCATAACCCCAGCTAGGAATGCAAGGGTGTGGAAAATTTCATTCTCTGCATTGATGCCAGCGAGCACCAAAAAGTCTGCTGATTTCTGCGTGCAAAGACAAAAATCAAAACCAAAAAACCTACGTAATCAAGCAAGTCAAACAAGCAACAGTAAACTACTAACCTTCCAAAACCAGGGAAGTATCCCAAAGAATAAAATTGCAGAGTCCATCAGTATTGTTACAAATTCATGAAAAAAATGGAAGTTGCTGAGGGAAAAAAGAAAAAGAAAAAGAAGAAAGAAAGTAATTAGCATAAGAGAACCATTGCACCAGCAGTTAGAGCATATATAACTCAAAACAGGATGCGTAGCCGACATAAACAAAATAACATAAGGATAAAAGCAACAGCAAACCTTTTATCAAGACTATAGGCTCTGGACTTTTCAAACTTCTCTTGACTGATTATTCCTTCCAAAGTTTTAGGAAGAGTGGGTAGTTTAAGCGCAGCATGCTGCCTCAAATCAAGGTACGTCTCAAAGAAGTACATCAAAATCATGAATCCTACAAGTGAAAAAAAACGAGATTAATAAAAACTTTGCTATATATTACACTTCAAGGCATAAGATAGAACGAACAAACCATTGCTCAAAAAATAAAATCATTAGGAAAAATCCAGCATAAATTCCATTTCCTATGACCTAAAACTTATGATTTAGGCATCATTTATCCAGCTACTAGAGTTCAAGCTAAAATGCAAAGGGCAAATCGCATACTCCCTCCGTCCCACCCGAATTTGGACAAAGTTACTTTACACGGAGATTAAGAAATAACAATAAGATAATAAAAATGTGTGGTAGAAAATGAAGAGAGAGAATGAGTGGAGTTAATAGTGGTTGGTTGAATAAATTGTATGGTGGAGAATGAGTGGAGTTAATGAGTGAGTGGGGTATGCCCATTTTTTTATTATTATAAACTTTCCTTTTTGGGTTGTCCAAATTCGGATGGGACGCCCAAAAAGGAAATTTGTCCAAATTCGGATGGGACGGAGGGAGTATTAATTACCCAAGTTTTATCAACTGTTGCAATGTAGCTACGAACATTGAAAATTTTGCAACCTCCTTCCTTACGTTGACCTTTTTTTGCAATTCGATAAAAATTTCGTTAAAAATGTAACTTCTGTTAAAAACACATGTCAAATGTCTTGCACATGAATTTTGAAGGGGTAAAAAAGGCTTTTCAATTACATTAAAATAAAAAATTCTGAATATCTCTCTCTCTCTCTCTCTCTCTCAAATGAGATGCACGGCCCTCTCAAAACTTATCCCTTTCTTCCATCTTTTCCGGCAGCCACCCCTGCCCTCCAAACCCACCATCATTTCTGGCAGCCCCCTTCGGCCCTACCCCCGCCCTGTCATCTCTCCCTTCCACTTTCTCCCTTTTTCCCACCATAATAGCCCTTTCCTTTCCCCTTCCCTCTCTTTCCCTCCCACTTCTCATACCCAAAAACCCTAAATCGGGAAAATTTCAAAAATCCATCACCATCCTCCACATTCCCCATCACTTTTCACCACCTCCTACCCCTTTACTTTCCCCCACCCAAAGCGCCACTCCTTAGTCTCCGTCAAGCAACCCACCATTGGTCGATCCAACGTGAAGATGGTTTCGAATCTGCGCATGGGAAGGAGATTGGGTGAACAATGGGAATGAATTCAATATTATTTTTTTCCCGATTTTCATTGTCACATGACCTGTCTTTTGGTTCTCTCCCCTCATTCCGAAATCAAATCAGGTAATTTTGATAAGGAGGTTTTGTTTTGTTTTGCTTGGATTTGGGAATTATGTATTTGTGGTTTTAGTAGTGGCAATTTTGGTGCTGTATTTGTTTGTGAAGTACTGATGTTGGTAATGGTGGATTGGTGGTGGTTGTTTGTGGTGGTAATTTAGGTGGTGAAGGTGGCGATGGTGAGAAGTAATTAGTACCATTTTTTACTCAGATTTTTAACGTAAAATGTCATCTTTGCCATAAACATGTGTGAGTCACATGGCATGTTTTTTTAATGGAAGTTAGGTTTTTAACAATTTTTTCATTGGATTGCAACAAAAAGTCAATGTGCGGACGCATGAATTGAAGAAAGAGGGGGCAAGAAAAAAATTGGAGTAAAGGAATGATGAATAGGGGTTCGAGGGCAGCTCCCCCGATTTTTTTTGTTGTTGTTGTTTCTTCATATATAATAGTACAACTTTAGACATAAATATAATTAAGTATCTGCTTTTATAGTGACAATAATACACCAGTTTATCTCAACACATATATAACATAATACACGTACCAAAAGATTCAACATATATAGTTGTTCAACATCTAAAATCATACCCATAAATAAAAATTCATAAATATAAAATATTTTACTTCAACATATACTTCCTTCTTTTCCACTAAAAGTTATACTCTTTACCTATTTGAGTGTCTCATTAAAAATTATATTTTCTAAAATGAAAATATTTTAATATTTTTTTATTCAACGGGACACACTTATATACTCACAACAATTATTCACTCACATTTAATCCTCATGTCCAAAACAAAAGTTTAATTCCCATATCTAAAACAAAGTGTATTTTTCAGTGAGATGGAAGAAGTATATATTGAGTATAGTTGTATTTATAGAGTGAAATGTAGTTGGGTAAAAAAAAAAAAGTCAAGCAAGAGGGGGGCAGTGCCCCCCCCCCTTGCCCCTTGCTAGGTCCGCCCATGGTTGGTAGTTACATTGCAATTGATGAACAAACTTGGGTAACTAAGGCTCCGTTTGTCTTGCGTAAAACGACTTTCGGAAAATGATTTTCCGTAAAACATTTTCCGAAAATTATTTATCGGAAAACGTTTTCCGAAAAATGAAAATGTTTTCCGAAAAATGACATAAACATGTTTTCGACTGTTTGGTAAGGAAAATGTTTTCTAAAAAATATTTTCACGTGCTTAATAAATTAAAGGAAAACATTTTTTGATAATGACACAATTTGAGACAAGTTGAAAGAGATAGGGTGGGGTAGGGTAGGAGGCGGAGATTAGTAGGGGTGAGGTGGGTGGGTGTGGGGTAGGGTAGTGGGGAAAATGTAAAGGGTAAGATCATGGTAGGCAGGGTGGTGATAGGGAAGGTGTGGGTGTGGGTGTGGGGTAGGGTGGGTAGCCGAGAGTGTGGGGGTAGGGTGGGTATCCGAGAGTAGGGGAGTGGGGATGGGTGAGGGAGTTGTTAAAAAATAAATTAATTTAATTATGAGTAAAAGAAATTTGACCGTGGGAGGGGGGTTGGGGGTGGTGAGAGTTGTTAAAAAATAATTTTAATATGAATAGAAAAAATTGCTTGTGAGTTGGGGAGTTGTTAAAATATAATCTTAAAATGAATAAAAAAATATTTTTTGACTTTGAGGTGATGGTGGTAGGAGTGGGGAGATGTTAAAAATTAATTCACAATGATTAAAAAAAAAATTGACCCGAGGGGGTGTGTGTTTGTGTGTGTGTGTTTGTGAGGGGGATTGTAAAAAATAATTTTAATATAAATAATTATTTTTATGATGGGATGGGGTAGGGGGTGTTGATGTGGGGTGGGCAACGTGGGAGGTAAGGTTGTTACACGAAACGAGCCGACTCGAGCTCGGCTCTGGCTCGGCTCGTAAAAGCTTGAGTTCGAGTGGGCTCGAGGTGAACTCGAGCTCGAGCTCGAACCGATTTTCAAGCTCGTTTTTTTTTTCGAATCGGCTTGTGTTCGGCTCATGTTCGACGAGCTCTGACCGAGATCGACTCGTTAAGCTCGTTAAAAGCTCGAATGAATTTTTTGTCCGCGAATGACTTGTGATCGAGCTCGGCTTGATAAGCTCGTTAACATGTGATTTAATGAATTATGAATTTTTGTTAAAAAATATATATTTAGTGACAAAAGACCAAGCTCGAGCTCGGTTCGTTTAGGCTAGAGCTCGAATTAGTGTCCGTAAAGCTCGTTTGATTTAAGATTTTTTCTAAAAATAAGTCCAAGCTCAAGCTCGGCTCGTTAATACTCGAGTTCGAGCAGCTCGCGAAAAGCTCGAAACACGATTCGATCCGAGCTCGAACAGTCATACTGGGCTCAAGCTCGAGAAAAACTCGAGCTCGATAACTTTTATACGAGCTCGAGCTCGAAACTTCAAAGCTCGACTCGGCTCGGCTCGTTAACAGCTCAAGTGGGAGGTGTATGGAAAGTTCGAAAAATGTTTTACATAGAAAAAATCCGTAAGTCATTTTACTTAGAAAAGTGGGAAAAATATTTCCCTCTTACCAAAAGCACGGAAATGAGGAAAACGTTCCCCGGAAAACGTTTTTCCTCGAACAAACGGAGACTAATATGCAATTTGCTTGAAATGAAACTGTAATTATGAGTGAAACACACTGTACAGAAAAAGCTTAACAACAACTAGGCACGAGGCCAGATGGCAGATTATTGCAAAACGTAATTATAAGTGACACTGCAACATAAATTATTAAAAACCTATTATCAATAACTAAACTCGATACAAAACCCTAGATCCTTCATTCACAAAACCTCAAGCACATATTCACTTAAAATCAGCTGCCAAAACGAGTTAAAACCTACAAATCTACACTGTACATATAAATCTTAATCGACAATTAAGCACAAAGCGAAATACAAACTATAGCAAACAGTGATTACAAGTTCCAATGTGCGGAGATTGAATTAGGTTAAAGAGTAACCAATTACGAAATCGCTTTTGAAGAGATTGGAATAAAGTACATAAACGGAACTATAGGTATTCAAATAACAAGAGAGATTTCGGAAAAAAAGTAACGTACCTACGACGGCTTCCATGTAAGGGAACGCCATGGCAGCGGCCAGGTAGTTGCAGTGCAAGAGAGAGAATGTGTGTGTGAGAGAGAGAGAGAAATGGAGAGAGGCGTTTTGTTTAACACACGAACCGAGTCGGAGCAATCTTATTTATATAGACCGGGTGATAAATTGTGATTTGGGTCAGTAACTCGGGTCCGGACCCTTATGGTCTTCATTCACACTTGAGAGTAATTGTTATACACACCAATAAAATTTTTGAGTAAATTCATAGTCTAATTTATTTTTATAATGTCATTATGTAAAATGTCTAAATTATTCCTTACCTAAATCCTTCTCCAACCTCACCCGGCCCATTCGACCCGTTTCTCTGTCATCCTTTCCGTTCAATAATCATCGGTTTCAATTTGATACAGAGAGTCGTCGCCTTTCCCGCCATTAATTTTCCCCCGTTTCATTCCCCCACACTCGTAAATGTCCCTCATCTTATTCAACTTTCTATGATCTACTACTGGTCATGGAATTTTCAAGAACTCAAAAAGATGAGCGAAAAAACAATGGTGAAATTGAAGTATTCACAATCGATTAAGATTTTCTCCCATAAGATTTCAACAATTCAAACAACATCACAAATCAATGAAAACTTCAAATCATCGTACTCGGGCAAGACTATTGCGATCAATCATCATTTAGAGAACAGAGAGTTGACGATGACTATTAATGGCAGGAAAGAGCAGGGGCGGAGCCAGGAATTGCCCGAGGGGGGGCAAGATTACACGGGGGTTCGGGGGCAGCGTCCCCGAAAAAAAAATTCGGGTCGGACAAGTAAAAAATGGGTTGGATCCATGAAATACAATGTATTTTAGTTAAAAATGTAAAGAATTAAGAAAGTTAACAAAAATGATAAAAGTAAGTAATTCAAAGAACGATTGAAATAATGTTGAAGTATTTAACGCAAACAATTTATTAAAATATATTACTCGTACAAAAAAGAAATTCAAATTTGCTAATTAAACTTGGAATAATAGGAAGAAAGACCAAAAACAAAAAAAATGGGAAAAGCCTAACTAATTAATTAAGATTGAAAAAATGTGAGGAAATTAGGAGAAAGAGAAAACAAAACTGTTAAGAGAAAGAAATGGAGAGAGAGAGAATAGCAAAGATGGAGGACAAATAAAATTAATTGAAAATGTAGGTAGCAGGGCTCAAACATGGATTTAAAAGGAAACATCAAAGACTTTAACTTCATCCCTTCTACCGCTGAACCACACCACTCACTGGTGTTAATCTTGAAGTTAATTATATATAACAAAAAAATATGGGGGGGGGGGCAAAAAAAAAATTCACTGCTCTTCCGCCGATGGGGGGGGGGGCAAGTGCCCCCATGCCCCCCCGGCTCCGCCCCTGGGCAAGAGAGCGATGTCGATCTCATGTAGGTATATGTGGGATTTTTCTTTATTGGTCGGACGGGTGTAACTGATTTTTCTCTATATTTTTTTGTGGGGTTTGGCTGACGGTTTGAAACAAAATCGGGACTAGTCCGCCGAGATTTTGAGACAAAATCGGATGGGTATAATTGAACCAATGAAAATGAGTTGGCTAGTCATGCCGAACCATCATCGAAGACAATTTAGTTAGTTGTTTCCAAATTAGTCTGTAACAAGTCTAGCAGTCAGTCATATACATACATTTTTTTATGAGTACTCCCTCCGCTCTACGTTAGTTGAGACTAACTTTTTGGGCACACCAATTGAGGAAAAGTAAGTGAGAGAAAAAGTGAAAGAAAATGTTGTGAGTATGAAGAATTAAATAGGAGAGAGAATGAGTGAGAGGAATAGTTAGGAGAGAGAATGTTGTGAGTGTAAAAGTGAAATAGGAGAGAGAATGAGTGGGGTAAATAGTGAAGATTTCTTTGCCATTTTGGGCAGTCTCAACTAACGTGGGACGGTCCAAAAGGGAAAGAAGTCTCAACTAACGTGGGACGGAGGGAGTATATAACTATATGAAATATCACACACAGTAAAATATTGTAATCATACATATGAGTGTAATTAGATGTTTTATGGGTGTAAATAGCAATACTAGATTATTAAATGAACCTCCAATTTTTTAAGTTCACCGCTTATTTAGTTGACCCCCCCTTTTAAACAAACCTTAAAGTCAATTACCAAACAGACCCCCATATTTTCCATTTTACCTTGTTATATTCCTATATAAACCCCCACTTTCAATCCCTTTCAGAACGGATCTAGCCTTTTTTTGGAGTTCACCTCAAATTTATTTAATTTTTTTTTACCTAAATCATCCACTATATGTAACTTTTTTTATATATATATATGAAGTTATTTTTCACTGTTATTATTATTTATAATATTTTTTAAATACCAAGCCCACGCGATTTCAAAATCCTGAATTTGCGCCTCATCCCCTCGTCTCTTTTCTTTTCTTTTTGTCTGATTTATTGTTTTGATTGTTGTTCCTTATTATTTGTTGTGTAATTGTGATTATCTTGTGATATGCTTAATAGGTATTCGAATTCCCAAAAACTAGTATCAGAGTTTCGACTTTGCAATCCTAGGGTTTTAGCAATCAAGATGGCCAAAGGCAAATGGGGGTCAAAAGGTTTGACGGACCAAATTTCGAGTTTGGAAGATTCTTATATTTTAAAGGATTTCTTTTACGTTAATAATCTCTATAAGCCTCTTAGTGGTGTGAAGCCTAAAAGCGAGAAAGCCGATGTCTGGAAAATGTTTGCTAAGGAAAATTTGGGTGTTTTTAGGTCGACTCTAATATAGAGTATTACTAATAAATTCAAGAAGATAGAGACTAAAGATATATTTGATTTTTTTTGCCTCGAAAGAATGAAAAATCCTCCCAAGTCAATAAGGTTGATATGGTGCGGAGGTTGTTTACTTTGAGGATGAAAGAAGATGCATCGATTTATGACCACCAGTTAACATGATTGATCGAGTGTGATGGGGTTTACATTTTAGGAGGAGGTTCAAACATTATTATTGATGTTTTTAATTAGAGCGTAGCGGATTAAAATGCTAAAAAGGTTTCTGACCTATCACTACCAGAAACTGGTGTTTTAGCGACGGAATAAACAGTGACGGAAGTATTCCGTCGCTATTTAGCGACGGAAATTATGCTTTAGCGACGGAATTAATTTGGCGCCAAATTTACCAACGGAATTAAATTTCGCCGCTGAATTCGGTCGCTAAAAACGAATATTCGACGAATATTCGACGAATATTCGTTTTAGCGACGGAATTTCAGCGGCGGAATTTAATTCCGTCGCTAAATAAAATATCAGCGACGAAATTATTCCGCCGCTGATAATTTATTTATTTTTTATTTTTTTTAAGTTATCAGCGACGGAATTATTCCGTCGCTGATAATAATTTTTTTTAAATTTTTTTAAGTTATCAGCGACGGAATAATTCCGTCGCTGATAATTTATTTTTTTTAAAAAAAATTAGATTATCAGCGACGGAATATTTCCGTCGCTAATAATTTATTTATTTTTATTTTTTTAATATATCAGCGACGGAATTATTCCGTCGCTGATAATCTAATTTATTTATTTATTTTTAATTTATCAGCGACGGAATTATTCCGTCGCTAATTTATTTATTTAAAAAAAAATTAGATTATCAGCGACGGAATAATTCCGTCGCTGATTTTTTTTTCTTCTATATACTTTCATTTGTTTAGTTTTTTTTCTATCTTTTTTTTTATAACTTTTTCTAAAAAAAACCACTAATTAACAAACGCTAAAATATTATTTTCTAGTCAATAAAAAATTTAAAAAAATTAAAAAATAAATATACCCTCTTTTGACTTTTCTTCTATATACTTTCATTTGTTTAGTTTTTTTTCTATCTTTTTTTCTATAACTTTTTCGAAAAAAAACCACTAATTAACAAAGGCTAAAATATTATTTTCTAGTCAATAAAAAATTTTAAAAAATTTAAAAAATAAATATAGGGTAGTCCGTCCCTCTTTTGACTTTTCTTCTATATACTTTCATTTGTTTAGTTTTTTTTCTATCTTTTTTTCTATAACTTTTTCTAAAAAAAAAACACTAATTAACAAAGGCTAAAATATTATTTTCTAGTCAATAAACCTCGTTTATTTTTTTTTTAATTTTTTTCTACATTCTAAATGACATTTAAAGTGTTTTTCATCTTTATGACTTTCCTCAAAATCCAAATGGAAATTGAGTTACAAATATGTGCCATTATTTAGGGTTTTAAGGAATGTGTCCCGATCTTTTGAAAATGGTATACGGCTACCTCGTTTATTTATTTTTTTTATATTTTTCTACATTCTAAATGACATTTAAAGTGTTTTTCATCTCTAAGACTTTCCTCAAAATCCAAATGGAAATTGAGTTACAAATATGTTCCATTATTTAGGGTTTTAAGGAATGTGTCCCGATCTTGTGAAAATGGTATACGGCTACCTTGTTTTTTTTGTTTTTTTTTTTTTTTTTTCTACATTCTAAATGACATTTAAAGTGTTTTTCATCTCTATGACTTTCCTCAAAATCCAAATGAAAATTGAGTTACAAATATGTGTCATTATTTAGGGTTTTAAGGAATGTGTCCCGATCTTGTGAAAATGGTATACGGCTACCTCGTTTATTTTTTTTTAATTTTTTTCTATATTATAAATGACATTTAAAGTGTTTTTCATCTTTAGGACTTTCCTCAAAATCCAAATGGAAATTGAGTTACAATTATGTGCCATTATTTAGGGTTTTAAGGAATGTGTCCCGATCTTGTGAAAATGGTATACGACTATCTCGTTTATTTTTTTTTTAATTTTTTTCTACATTATTTTTTTCCTATTAGTCACTGACCTTTTATTTTTTTTTCATTTTCGTCATTAACGTATGGTTTTCATTGATTAAGTAGTTCTTCCATTTAGCCTAGCCGTTAAATTGATGATGCGGCATATTGACTCATTTTTATTGCTTATTTGGTGCTGACTAAGCACACCATGTCATCAATTGTTAATCTAAAAATGTTAATTGATTAAAGGGTCAAAAGTATAAATTTGAAAGATAAAAATAATATCTATCTATATATAATATATATGATAAGATGACAGTCTTTGTTTTGGCGCTCATTCGCCAAGGGGAATTTAGTAATTTCCAAGCGTGGCAAAATTGAAGATATAATATGGAAATTATGCGTGGCATGCTCTGAGTGGGAGATAAATTGGCACGTGTTGTTCACACGCAGGAAAAGGCCCGTATACGCAGGTGGAGAATGAGAGATATCTCAATTCCTACATCGATAGAAAAAGAAAGTGAAATGGCCTTGCCTTGGTATATAATGAGGCCTTGGCCAAGATTAGCATAATCATTCGGTCGTGGCATTGCTAGAATTGGTCGGCCTTGGGCGTGGCCTTGAATTTTTTCAAAAAATAATTTTGTTAAAAAATTATTTTAAAAACCTAATTTGAAAAAGAAAAAAAAAATAAAAACGATTAAAATCAGTATAATCGGTAAATCAAGGATCGGTAAATCATTAACATGTTCACCGGTCAATAATTGATATAGTGATCGGTCAACAATTGACGTAGTGACCGATCAATATTATTGTAATATTATTGGATGACCGATCCAAAAAACAAAGCCTAAACCGATGTCATCCAAACAAACAAGGCCTAAACCGATCAAAAAACAAACAAGAGGCCTAAATCGATCCAAAAAGGCCTAAACCTATCCAAAAAAGAAACAAGACCTAACCGATGTCATCCAAACATATCCAAAAAAGAAACAAGGCCTAACCGATGATGTCATCCAAACAAAAAACAAGGATCCAAAAAAGACAAGGTTTAACCGATGTGTCATTCAAACATGTTGACCGGTCAACATGTTGACCGATTTCAAATTAGGTTTGTTAAAAAATTATTTTAAAAACCTAATTTGAAAAAGAAAAAAAAATAAAAACGGTTAAAATCAGTATAATCGGTAAATCAAGGATCGGTAAATCATTAACATGTTGACCGGTCAATAATTGATATAGTGATCGGTCAACAATTGACGTAGTGACCGATCAATATTATTGTAATATTATTGGATGATCGATCCAAAAAACAAAGCCTAAACCGATGTCATCCAAACAAACAAGGCCTAAACCGATCAAAAAACAAACAAGAGGCCTAAATCGATCCAAAAAGGCCTAAACCTATCCAAAAAAGAAACAAGACCTAACCGATGTCATCCAAACATATCCAAAAAAGAAACAAGGCCTAACCGATAATGTCATCCAAACAAAAAACAAGGATCCAAAAAAGACAAGGTTTAACCGATGTGTCATTCAAACAAAAAACAAAGCCTAAACGACCTGGCCGGTTCAGTTAACCGGCGATTCACGGTTATCGAAAAAAATATATTTTCTTTATTAATAATTATTACCACCGGTCAAGTGTGGTCTTCACCACCGATCAAGGGTTACCATCGCTATGTGTAGCGACCACAAAAATAATACTACATTTAAAAAGAGAATACTACTTTATTCATCTAAAAGAAGTAATATTTATTTTTGAAATGAATAATATAATTTTTTATAGAAGTATATTTTTAAATTATTTATTTGAGATGGAAAAAATAATATTTTTCTTTAGTTTTCTTTATTAATAGTTATTATTATATAATTTAAAGTGTGACGGAGTTTGTATCTTTGGTTTGGTTTGAATCGGTTGTGGCCTATTTTTGAATCGACTGTGGTGTGAAATTATATAAAAGTATGACCGATGAAGAGAGAGAGAGAGAGGAGGGTAACCGATGGAGAGAGAGAGAGAGAGAGAGAGAGAGGTAACCGATGCCAAATTTTGTGACATTTTGAAATCGTCACTTTTTTAACCAAGTTATCCAGATTCATTGAAAAAAGAGCATGCTACTTATTATTATATGATTGTTTTATTATAATGTTGTCCTTTGTCAAAATTACCGAACATTTTTTCCTTTTTAATAGCATCAGTTATCCCTCTCTCTCTCTCTCCATCGGTTAACCCCCTCTCTCTCTTTCTCTCTCTCCATCGGTCATTCTCTCTCTCTCCATCGGTTACCCCCCTCTCTCTCTCTCTCTCCATCGGTCATTCTCTCTCTCTCCATCGGTCATACTTTCATATAATTTCACATCACAATTGATTCAAAAATAGGCCACAACCGATCTAAATCAAAGGAACAAACTCCGTCTCACTTTAAATTACAAAATAATAATTATTAATAAAGAAAACTAAATAAAAATATTATTTTTTTCATCTCAAATAATTATTTTAAAAAATATACTTCTATATTGAAAAAATAAATAAGGCTAACAACATAATAAATAAAAATAATTTATAACTATATTATTTTAATATTTCTCTTGAAAATATATTACTCAAAGTTTGTTCTACTTTTTGCATGAGTTAAGTAACTTAAGTTAAGTTGTACTACCTGTGATGTGATATTGATAAGGTGATCTATCTCCAGTTATATATGTTTACTCATATAACTCAACCAGCAAAGCATCAAAGCATCGGTCAAGCACTCAGGCTTCGGCTTCCTCATTTAATTATTTAACCGATCGGCTTCTAATCGGTTGACTTTAACCGATTGACTTCTAACCGATTGACTGCTTAACTGATCCAAACTGGGCCATAACCGATCCAAACCAAATCAAAGGTACAAATTCCGTTTCACTTTAAATTATAAAATAATAATTATTAATAAAGAAAACTAAATAGAAATATTATTTTTTTCATCTCAAATAAATACTTTAAAAAATATACTTCTATAAAAAATTATAATCTTTATTTCAATAATAAATATTAATTTCGATTCAAAATGAATAACCAAAAAATAATATTATATTTTTTATCCAAAAATGAACATTACTTTTTTCATTCCAATAAATATTTAAAAAATAATACTGCTTGGATCGGTCACAACCTTGGATCGGTTGGGACTGCTTGAATCGGTTGTGGCATTGGGGATCGGTTGTGGCCTGTTTAGAAGAAAGACAATTTTCATCTATTATGTAAACATACAATCACTGCTTACTTGCATAATTATTATTTAGAATAGGGTCTGCATGCAAATTGATCGGTTGTGGCCTGCTTTTTTCCAACCAATTCGAACTCCGTCCCACTTTAAATTATAAAATAATAATTATTAATAAAGAAAATTAAATAGAAATATAATTTTTTTTTCATCTCAAATAAATACTTTAAAAAATATACTTCTATAAAAAATTATAATCTTCATTTCAAAAATAAATATTACTTTCGTCTCAAAATGAATAACCAAAAAATAATACTACATTTTTTGTCCAAAAAAATGAACATTATTTTTTGTCAAGAGAAATATTAAAATAATATAGATAGAAGATAGATGATGTCTCAACTTTACTATTTTACATTGAAAAAAATTGTTATTTAAGAACATTTTTTTAATGACTTTTCATCAAATTTGTAAATTCATAAATGAAAGGGACTATTTAAACTAAATACTTCCTACGTTTTAAAATGAATATTGAAAAAAAAAACAAATTTGCTTTTGATTCGAGTAAATTTGATTTTTTTGGATATTTATTTTGAAATGAATATACTAAATTGATTTAATTTATTTCGTTATTCTTTTTTCTCCATCATATTCATAAATTAAATATGATTGCGGCTATTTAGGGTACATAATATTTTATTTTTACTCACATGTATAAAATTCAAAAACAAATGTGGCTAAATTAAGGTTTTTTTTTTTTAATCACATTTTATCTACATTTGGATAGAAAGAAAGAAATTTAATAAAGACGTACATGCATGCAAAGTAGACTAATTCTACCAAATTAAAGATAATTACATATTTTCCCTTGCCAGATGAAGATTACAACTTTGTCCTTCAAAATTAATATTTGTTATTTACTCGAATCAAAATAATACTGCTTCCTTCACCTCAAAAATGAGCATTACAAACATTAATTTTAGAGGCGAATGAAGTAGTATTAATTTTAAAATATCCATTGGGATGAAGAAAGTAATGCTCATTTTTTTGGATAAAAAATATAGTATTATTTTTTGGTTATTCATTTTGAGTCGAAAGTAATATTTATTTTTGAAATGAATAATATAATTTTTTATAGAAGTATATTTTTTAAAGTATTTATTTGAGATGGAAAAAATAATATTTCTATTTAGTTTTCTTTATTAATAATTATTATTTTATAATTTAAAGTGAGATGAAGTTTGTACCTTGATTTGAGTGGCAACTGACTGAGGTCTTAAAATATTGATTTGTAATGATGATAAGCCCTATCAATCTGATCTATGTACAGATAATGTAGTGTTTAAGGAAGTTTTTCATAATGTATAAATCTATTTCACTTTTTTATTGTTTTTCTTTAATTTCAATTTTAGAGTAACATGTAATGATCCGTACATCGCACGGAAGTAAAACTAGTTGTTAAATATACTACCACCCACCACCAACAACAAAATGACTCCCATCAATACCACCACCAGAACACCAAATTGTTGTCCAAAATTCAAAACCCTATCCCACTTTCTCTTCTCCTTCATCACTTTTCGTACTCACAACATTTATTTTCCTATACGTTTTCTTTAATTCCTGTGTAAGATCAATTTTTTACCTTTTCGAGTGGGACAGACCGACAGGGAGTATACTTTAATCACGGAAACGAAAAAATTGAAAGGTCAGTGACTAAGGTCAGTGACTAGTAGGAAAAAAGGATATACTCCCTCCGTTTCATTCGAAAAGGCATAAATTTTCATTTTTGGTATCTCATTTAAAAAGGCCCACTTTCAAAATGGAAACTTTTAAATACATTTTTATTTGTGGGATTCACTTGTCATACTTATAATAACTATCCACTAAGGGCTCGTTTGGTAGCCTGATATAGGATTAATCCGTATTTATAGTCAGGCCCGCCTTTGGAGAAGTTCAAGATGATCAATTGCACAGGGCCCCCAATTGTGAAGGGGCCCATTTTTTTTTTTACCTTAGTATTAGTAGTAATACTAATAGGCCCACACATCTCCCTCTCGCTCTCTTTCTCTCTCTCCCGTCTCCAGGCGGCCCTCTTCTCTCTCCCCACATACAAATTCAGTGCCTCCTCCGATCTCATCAACTTCTCTCTCAACTCCTCACATTCAAACCTAAAATTCTTCAATTCATCCTTAGCCCCATCCCTCTCCGTGTTACATTTCTTCAATTCATCCTCAATCGAGACCTTCTCCGACACCAATTGACCTTCTCCGACACCAATTGACGCTGCTTGTCCAGAGGCGGGCCTGAATCTAGATCTAATTTAACAATTCTCCGGTGACTTTACTGTTTTTCCGAATCTGATTGCAATTGGATTTGGTCAAAATTCAGGCTCCTTAACCGGCCAGATCTACGAAATTCAGGTTGATTCGCTCCTTAACTTTGTACTTAATTTTATTTTGTTGTTTTTTCTTTAATGAACTGAAAGCTTGGTCATCTTTGCCAAAGAGTCATAGAATAGTAAACTTGAATTGCTGAACTATATATACATACTGATTTTTCTTTAGAACCTGGCCGTATTTCTTGCCTTTTATGGATGATCTTTGAGGGAGGCCCAATATAACCATCATACTGATTTTTTCATATATTTAGCTATGGTTAGGAAATGTGAATCTGGATATCAAAAACATAAAAAAAAAAAGGAAAAGAATAGAAAAGTTAACTCAATCTCAAAAAGGAGCACTTGATAAATTTATTTTTAAAGAATCAAATAGTTTTTCGGAAAATGAAAATCAGGATGTCGATACTAATGTTAATGAAAATCAAAATGTCGTTGGTGATAATGATGCTAATGTTGATAATTTTGTTAATGTTGATGGTGATGTTTGTGAGAATATTCCTATTGAGGATGATAATGTTGGTGATGATAATGTTGATCATGTTGAGAAATTAGATAATTGTGATCCTAATGTTAATGGTGAGAATTCTAATGATAATGTTGGTGATGATAATGAAACTTACATGTTTGATATTTTTTATCCAAGATATTGGGATGCGCTTGATTCTAAAATGATTGATGTTTTGGTAGAAAAAGGTCCAAAAAGAGATTTATCCATTCAAAAAGGACCTAAAGACAAATTTTCAAGGCGATTTTCGGCCTTAATTTATACTAGAGTTCTATCAAATGGAGAGAAGTGTGATAGAGATTGACTTGTTTATTCAAAAGACAAAATATTTTGTTTTTGTTGTAAAATTTTTAAAAAAGGGTGTGGAAGAGGTCAATTAATTAACGAGGGTTTTAGTGATTGGGCATGTAACGACCCTAACCCTAGGCACTAATTTAACATCATATGGTGTGCTTTTAATATTATCGTTAATATTGTGTGTTCATTTTATATCTTAGATTATTTATATTAGGATGAGATAATTGAGAAAATTAAATAAAGTCTATGGAGAAAGTATAATAAATTTACAATAAATAAAATGTGAGTAGTTAGGCTTTAGTTGTGTAGGGAGAAAGAAATAAAATGTTGAAAGCCTAAATTATTGGTATTGGGGGGACCATACCTTTCTCTTTATTCTCCCTCACCTCCCCTCATATCCGGCCCCCCCTTACCTCCTTTATCAACTTTATACTCCACCTCCCTCCTTCTTCATCTTCTTCTTCTTCCCTTTATCTCTCAACTTCCATGGAAACACATTTGGAAACCCACCTCTTCTCAAGCTCCTACCAAGTGCAATCCTTCACCATTTTTAGATCCGAGAGTACTTTTGTAATCGGGAGACCAAGAGGAGTTCATCAAGCTAAGAAAGTCCTAAATCCATCTCCTATTTTAAGGTGAGTTATTATGATCTTCTTTCCTCTAATTGTTCATGAGATATTTATTGTTGTTATTGTTGTTAAAATGCTTATTGGATGCCTTGGAAACTTTCTTGAAATGGAGGAATTGATTAAGGTCATAAGGAAATGTGGTTGTTCTTAGAAGTGTTAAAGAATGAAAGAAATGGGTGAAATTAGTTTAGAATGTTTGGAATCCTCTTTGTAGTTGAGAAATGGGTAAATAACATAGGATGATATTATTGTTCATGGAAGTGAATTTGGAGTATAAGAAATGGGTAAAATTAGTTTAGAAGATTTAATTTGAAATGTGTTATTAGAATGGGTTGAAAATCTTGTGGTGAATAAATTGGATTTATATTATTTTGGGGTTTAAATGATTTAGGATGAGAAATGGTTAAGTTAGATATCCTTGGTATTCTTGAATATTGAGTTAGAATAAAAGAAAAGGAAATAAAACTTGGTGACATAAATGAAATCTGGGGAAAGTCTGATTGGGCACTTGGGCGGTCGCCCAAGAGGTCATGAGCGGCCGCCCATGCTGCCAGAAGCAAGAATGCCTTAGGAAAACCTCTTGGGCGGTCGCCCAAGAGGAGTTGAGCGGTCGCCCAAGAGGGCAGCAACTTGGGTGTTTTTTAGAACCACTTGGGCGGTCGCCCAAGTGGCCTGGGCGGTCGCCCACCATGCTAGATCCTCCTTAGTCTCTTTTCTTATTGATTCACCAACAACATAGTGACATGACTCTTAACCATTATGAATTAGTGGAACCTAATCCAAACCAGGTATGAATTACCCTTTTTACACTTAAGTTACATCAGAACATTTAAGGGCACATTAATTGGGTTTAAATGGAACTAAGGAAGCACTTTAAATGCGACTCAGGAATTGTTCGACAATCTTGTTTGGACTCATTGATATATTTCGATATAAATGCTGGGATGCCCTACTTTGGAATTCCTAAATTGTTTTGGGATTGGTTCGGAGATTTATAGCCGTTGTGCTAATATGTTGAATACTTGTTATAGTATTTCTATCTTTATGATATTCTATTGTTGTAGGATTCCCTACTTTGGAATTCCTAAACTGTACATGTGGAAACAGAGATTTATAGCCGTTGTGCTAAGATGTTGAATACTTGTTATAGTATTGCTATCTTCATGATATGCTATTGTGGTATGTATCCCTACTTTGGATCATACAATGTTTGGTTAAGCAAGTATGTTATTACTATGCTTAGTTATGAAAATCCAGCTGGTATTTGTTTGTTGGGCAATGTTATGGAATTATAATGGCACCGAGCCAAGTTCATTATAATTCATACATTGGTAACCCAGTTTAGTCCCCCTTGTGTGGGATTAGTGGGCTAGCATCTCTTTTTTAGGTAGATGGTCTAGTTTCACTGGGGATATGACTGTGTGTCAGAATCCCTATGGTACTGTTATTGTTCATGGTTCCGGAACCGCTTCATCAAATGTTGATGCTGCTCGGATGTGTATATCCTTTTGGAGATAAAACCTTGGCTCAGTATCCTTCTAAGTGTTACTTTATCGTACTTATGTGTTGTGATATATTCATGATGAGCTGGTCGTTGTTTCCAACCGGTATGGGACGGTTGGCGGCAGGAGCCTCGATTATGTGGATATGTCTTTTGATGTGTTGCATCTTGTTTGGTATCTTGCTGCATTCATAATAGCTTGCTGAGATTTATTCTCACCCCTCTCCCTTTATGTTTTTAGATTACGAGACAGGTGGACCAGCCAAGTAAGGGCGGTGAGGAGTTTGGAAGTTATATTGTGGGAATTGTCGGGGTATGATTAGGTTGGTATAGAAAGTGTACTTTGGTATAATTCATTTATGGAATTGTATTTATAAATCTTTATTTTATGTTATAACCGAGGCCTTTTTGTAATTAAAACAGTTTCTTACTTTCTAAGTTAGTCAACTATTTCTCCATTGTGAAAAGGTGTAGATTTATTTTGAAATGATTACAACAATTGTATTTATTTTTGAATGATAATTAAAGGTTTTAAAAGTTAAGGAAATTTGGGTTAGTTTGAGGACGCTCCAGCTCGGGACACGTGTAGGTTCCGGGTCGGGGTCCTCACAGTTGGTATCAGAGCTCGGTTAGAGTTCTCGGGTAGAGTCTAGCTGAGTGAGAGTGTGCGATAACTTACGTCGAGAGTTTAGTGCAGGAATTTGTTCAAAGACAGAAAATGATATTGACCATCCAAGGAATCAAGGAAAGGTGAGTTATGGAAGGATAGATTCCTCCACCATCCTTTGAGGTATTTTACCTGTCTCAGGAGTTAGGGTTCATACTTTATAAGTCCTCGTTCATTCGCTCTTATGTGGCATTACATTTCATCTTTATTTGCATAATTGGCCTAAAAAGTTGCCTTATGTGCTGAAGGTTCTACTCCTATGGGAGAGTACCTCGAATCATTCTTGTTTATCTTGGTAGCTATGATTAAGTGGGCATGGATTGCCGGTGGTTATGGTAGATATACCAACCCGTGAATTATTGTTATATTGACCTGAAATATTTGAGTAGTTGTCGTATTTGGGGAGGACTGTCGCAAGAAGTGAGTCCCCTTATATATGTTTGATTTGCCTCCGTGTGTGGTTGAGGTGGATAAGTCATTAATTGCTATTAAATCACATACGCGTAATTGTCGAAAGTATGGCCTAAGGAATGTGAAGGTTATTTGGGTTGTGTGTTATCTTTGATTTAAAAGAACCTTGAGTTATCTCGTGTACAGTGGTAAATGAATTTGTGAACTCTTAGTTGAGGTTAGGTATATGGCCTAATTAAGAGTGATTTATGGTTGTGTACTTGCGTGAGTATTTATACATTGGTGTCTCGTGGAGAGACTAGATATATGAGACTAGTATTGAAAGTGATAGTCTAAGTGGGATTATATGGGTTATAAAATATCGCGAGCAAGAGATCTTATGGAACTAAAATATCTTTGCCTTATGTGCTATAAGTTTATTCTCTAAGGAGAGATTGATTGAATTCTTGCTACTAATTTGAATAGGAAATCAGATGTTTTTGTAAGTGATATCACCCTATAAGTTGACTAAGTGGTGCTTTTCAAGTGAGTTTCAAAAATGGGTTTCATCAGGTATCATACCAGGATATTGAAGCTTTGAGTTGATATAAGGTACTATTTTAGTATTCGGATTCCTAGATAGAGGACACTATTTGGAATGACAGAATTGATGATTCATTTTGGGAAAATTATTTGATAAAGAAGATAATGAGCTTAGTGAATCTCCATAAGGGTAAATTGTTACTATATTTAGAAAAGATGATACTTGGTGGTTAATTATAAGGTTATAGAGACCTTAAATAGGTAACTGTGAAGAATAAGTATTCGTTAGCCCTTGTTGACGATTTGTATGACTGATTTTAGAAACTAGTAGGATACTCAATGGTTATTAGTTAAATTTTTCGGAGTGTTACAATTACAGTGAAAATTGGCTTAAAGGATATACTTAAGACAACATTTATATATATAGTATGACCGTTTTGATTTGTGGATTGTGTATTAGTGATGGAGAGGTAAATAGGGTAAATGCGAAGAAGTATAATAGATACAGTTATTGGTGACTTAAAGGATCAACTTCAGGAATTGGTAAAACATGCATATGGTTTGTTTTGAGAGATGATTATCATTAGTTGAGAAAATAAAATGAGGATAAATCTTATCGGAAGACAGGATACTTTAGGATGATTACACCGTATAGGTTGACTTAGTTGCGTGACTCATATAAGGGATTGGTGTGATGCTCGGAAGATATTTACGCTATACGGATTTTGAGTTGTTGATGGTTATTGGGAGGTAAGTTAGATTATACCGTAATGTTTAATCGAAATTTGGGAATGATTGATCTATGTGAGTTCCAATTATAATTTCTTATTTAGAAATTATGGTGGTTGATCGGGAACTAGATGTTTACAAAATGTTGTTGCTAAGTACAATACCAATGTCAAAGGTAGGGAATAGATGACTCAAATTAAGTAAAGGTGTCGAATATTCAACTTGAAGAATTATTGAATTGAGGATGCTTTACCAAGTTTATAATCTTAATGAATGTTTTAGTGTTATTTATCGGAGATAGTAATAAGTATTACGAGATTGTGTTTTCTTATAGGGAATTTAACTAAGTAAAAATATTATGAGTGGTGGCTACACTATAAATAGAAGTCAAACAAGAATATCATGTTAGAATTGTTTTAAATGTGCTTTAAAACTTTGGATTGTATACTGAACTTCGACATGAGCAATTGTGCCCTTCGGGGATAGTTGATTTAATAAGGTCAGTAAACCGTTTTCGTGTAAATTAAAATCTGTGAGTAATTTAACTATCTACCACTGGTATGGGACGGTTGTAGATAATTAAATCACTCGAGCTATTTTGTTAGCTTATCAATCTTTTGAAATTTCTTAAATTGTGAGTGGTTTAGTTAATTAAAACTGGTATGGGCCGGTTTTAAATAAATAAACCATTCGGGTCTCTTTGAATCCCTTTTTATATTATCGTTTGAAATTTTGAAAGATGTTGTAAATTTTCGAAAGACATGTTATTTTAAAGTTATAGTTCGTACAGAAGCAAGTAAAAAGGCAACCTAGTCCCCTATAATGATTAATTGTATTCAAGTTTTGATCCGAGAAATGATTCGATAAATTGTGGGGTTGTTATTGTGTCGGTCACTGTAAACTCAGTTTTGTTTTGGAGTTGGATCGGCTCCGTTGTGGGCGGCCAACCATTTGATTTGAATACTGATCTGTCACTGGACTTTGGCATAATGGAAACATTGAATTGTGATAATAGAATATTGACGTTAAAAGATTTATTAAATATTTAGAGTTCTAGGTTGAACTTGAGAGTTTTATCACTATAGATTTTGTGATTAAGTTACATTGGAAGGAAAGAAGGGTATGTTATTTTGTTATAGCAGGTTGAATTATATTTTCTACTCGTTATTTATATAGCTTGATGAGATGTTATTAATAAAGTCCTCACATATGTTAGGGGATAGTTCGATGGTATAAAACCCATAGTGTTAAATGGATTAGATAGACATCGTTCGGGAAGGTTCTTTTGGGAAGGTAGGAATGCTATTAAGTTTAACCTTGTGAAAATTTGAGGAATCATTACTTATGGTTGATGATATGCTACGGGCATAAACAATGGATGTTAGTAGTCAATAGGATGTATGGTTACCAAGGATTGAGTGCGTATAATAGTAGTTATCATTCTAACATTGAGATAAACCGTATGAGGCATAGTTTGGGAAGAAAATATCGATCTCTAATTTGTTGGGGTGAAATTGAAGAGACTAATTGGAAATTGAAGTCTGAGGTATACATGTAACCGAGGCGGGTTGATCTGTTAGGTAGGTGACAGTCAAATTCGGGATGAATTTTCTTTAAGGGGGAGTGAGTGTAACGACCCTAACCCTAGGCACTAATTTAACATCATATGGTGTGCTTTTAATATTATCGTTAATATTGTGTGTTCATTTTATATCTTAGATTATTTATATTAGGATGAGATAATTGAGAAAATTAAATAAAGTCTATGGAGAAAGTATAATAAATTTACAATAAATAAAATGTGAGTAGTTAGGCTTTAGTTGTGTAGGGGGAAAGAAATAAAATGTTGAAAGCCTAAATTATTGGTATTGGGGGGACCATACCTTTCTCTTTATTCTCCCACACCTCCCCTCATATCCGCCCCCCCCCCTTACCTCCTTTATCAACTTTATACTCCACCTCCCTCCTTCTTCATCTTCTTCTTCTTCCTTTTATCTCTCAACTTCCATGGAAACACATTTGGAAACCCACCTCTTCTCAAGCTCCTACCAAGTGCAATCCTTCACCATTTTTAGATCCGAGAGTACTTTTGTAATCGGGAGACCAAGAGGAGTTCATCAAGCTAAGAAAGTCCTAAATCCATCTCCTATTTTAAGGTGAGTTATTATGATCTTCTTTCCTCTAATTGTTCATGAGATATTTATTGTTGTTATTGTTGTTAAAATGCTTATTGGATGCCTTGGAAACTTTCTTGAAATGGAGGAATTGATTAAGGTCATAAGGAAATGTGGTTGTTCTTAGAAGTGTTAAAGAATGAAAGAAATGGGTGGAATTAGTTTAGAATGTTTGGAATCCTCTTTGTAGTTGAGAAATGGGTAAATAACATAGGATGATATTATTGTTCATGGAAGTGAATTTGGAGTATAAGAAATGGGTAAAATTAGTTTAGAAGATTTAATTTGAAATGTGTTATTAGAATGGGTTGAAAATCTTGTGGTGAATAAATTGGATTTATATTATTTTGGGGTTTAAATGATTTAGGATGAGAAATGGTTAAGTTAGATATCCTCTTGGTATTCTTGAATATTGAGTTAGAATAAAAGAAAAGGAAATAAAACTTGGTGAAATAAATGAAATCTGGGGAAAGTCTGATTGGGCACTTCGCGGCCGCCCAAGAGGTCACGCAGCGGCCGCCCACGCCGCGTAAGCAAGAATGCCTTAGGAAAACCTCTTGGGCGGTCGCCCAAGAGGAGTTAAGCGGTCGCCAAGAGGGCAGCAACTTGGGTGTTTTTTAGAACCACTTGGGCGGTCGCCCAAGTGGCCTGGGCGGTCGCCCACCATGCTAGATCCTCCTTAGTCTCTTTTCTTATTGATTCACCAACAACATAGTGACATGACTCTTAACCATTATGAATTAGTGGAACCTAATCCAAACCAGGTATGAATTACCCTTTTTACACTTAAGTTACATCAGAACATTTAAGGGCACCTTAATTGGGTTTAAATGGAACTAAGGAAGCACTTTAAATGCGACTCAGGAATTGTTCGACAATCTTGTTTGGACTCATTGATATATTTCGATATAAATGCTGGGATGCCCTACTTTGGAATTCCTAAATTGTTTTGGGATTGGTTCGGAGATTTATAGCCGTTGTGCTAATATGTTGAATACTTGTTATAGTATTTCTATCTTTATGATATTCTATTGTTGTAGGATTCCCTACTTTGGAATTCCTAAACTGTACATGTGGAAACAGAGATTTATAGCCGTTGTGCTAAGATGTTGAATACTTGTTATAGTATTGCTATCTTCATGATATGCTATTGTGGTATGTATCCCTACTTTGGATCATACAATGTTTGGTTAAGCAAGTATGTTATTACTATGCTTAGTTATGAAAATCCAGCTGGTATTTGTTTGTTGGGCAATGTTATGGAATTATAATGGCACCGAGCCAAGTTCATTATAATTCATACATTGGTAACCCAGTTTAGTCCCCCTTGTGTGGGATTAGTGGGCTAGCATCTCTTTTTGAGGTAGATGGTCTAGTTTCATGGGGATATGAGCGTGTGTCGAGAATCCCTATGGTACCGTTATTGTTCATGGTTAGGAACCGCTTCATCAAATGTTGTCTTTGCTCGGATGAGTATATCCTTTTGGAGATAAAACCTTGGCTCGAGTATCCTTCTAAGTGTTACTTTATCGTACTTATGTGTTGTGATATATTCATGATGAGTGGTCGTTGTTTCCAATGGTATGGGACGGTTGGCGGCGGAGCCTCTCGATTATGTGGATATGTCTTTTGATGTATTGCATCTTGTTTGGCATCTTGCTGCATTCATAATAGCTTGCTGAGATTTATTCTCACCCCTCTCCCTTTACTGTTTTTAGATTCTGAGACAGGTGGACCAGCCAAGTAAGGGCGGTGAGGAGTTTGGAAGTTATATTGTGGGAATTGTCGGGGTATGATTAGGTTGGTATAGAAAGTGTACTTTGGTATAATTCATTTATGGAATTGTATTTATAAATCTTTATTTTATGTTATAACCGAGGCCTTTTTGTAATTAAAACAGTTTCTTACTTTCTAAGTTAGTCAACTATTTCTCCATTGTGAAAAGGTGTAGATTTATTTTGAAATGATTACAACAATTGTATTTATTTTTGAATGATAATTAAAGGTTTTAAAAGTTAAGGAAATTTGGGTTAGTTTGAGGACGCTCCAGCTCGGGACACGTGTAGGTTCCGGGTCGGGGTCCTCACAGGGCACATGTTAGCTTTAGAATTAAGGAGCATGAAACAAGTATAGATCATGTCACGGATATGGCCTCTTGGTATGACTTGAGATTGAGATTACAAAAGAATCAAACAATTGATAAAGTGACTCAAAAACAAATTGAGAAAGAAAAAGATCATTGGAAGAAAGTTTTGTCTAGAATAATTTCGATTGTAAAATTTCTTGCAAAACATAACTTAGCATTTCGTGGTACTAACAAGAGATTGTATGAAAACAATAATGGTAATTTCTTAGGCCTAGTTGAAATGTTAGCTGAGTTTGATTCTATTGTCCAAGAACATGTTCAACGCATTACACATAACAATATTCATTATGATTATCTTGGTTCCAGTATTCAAAACGAATTGATGCTTATGCTTTCTTCTGCCATTAAACTTGAAATCATTAAGAAAATAAAGGAAGCAAAATATTTTTCTGTTATACTTGATTGTACTCCCGATGTAAGTCACCAAGAACAAATGTCTTTAACAATAAGATATGTGGATGTCTATTCAAAATCTGTTAATATTCAGGAATTCTTTTTGGGATATTTGGATGTGAAAGAAACAACAGGTCAAGGACTTTTTGATGTTTTACTAAGTGAACTGAAATTACTTGATCTTGATATTGATAATGTGCGAGGGCAAGGATATGATAATGGATCAAATATGAAAGGAAAACATCAAGGCGTGCAAAAAAACTCTTAGACTTAAATCCTAGAGCATTTTATACACCTTGTGGTTGTCATAGTCTTAATTTAACATTATGTGATATGGCTAACACGTGTGGTAAAGCTAAAGATTTTTTTGGAACTATACAACGCATCTACACTATATTTGCGAATTCTACCAAGAGATGGGAGATTTTGAACGATAATGTAAAAGGATTGACCCTTAAATCATTGTCGACTACTCATTGGGAGAGTCGTGTTGATAGTGTTAAAGCTATTAGATATCAAGTTTCCGATATAAGAGAAGCATTACTTCAAGTAAGCGAAAGTGATAATGATTCAAAAATAAGAAGTGAAGCTAAATCGTTAGCGAATAATGAACTTGGTGATTGCTATAGTTATTTGGTATGAAATCTTGCTTGTAGTTAATTTGATTAGTAAACATTTACAATCCAAGGATAGGCTAATTGATGTTGCCATTGAAAAGGTAAAGAGTCTAATTTCTTATTTTAAGGAGTATAGAGAATCTGGTTTTGATAAAGCCCTTAAAATTGCCGAGGAAATTGCCATTGAAATGAATGTTGATCCAGTATTTCCTCAAAGACGAGAAATTAAAAGAAAAAGACATTTTGATGAGAATCCAAATGATGTACCTTCCATTGCCCAATCTTCAAAGGAATCATTTAGAATTAATTATTTCATATATATTGTTGATCAAGCTATTATATCACTTACTAAAAGGTTTGAACAATATGAATCATATGAAAAAAAAAAAATTTGGTTTTTTATTTAATTCTAGCATGTTGCACTCTTTGGATGATATGAGTTTAAGGTCTTATTGTGATAATCTTGAGGTTGCACTTAAAAAAGATGATCAATCTGATATTATTGGAAATGATTTATATGTGGAGTTAAAGTTACTTCAAAATTTCTTGCCTAAGGAAAACATGGGACCTATTGATATTTTGAAATTTCTAAAACGTTTAAATTGTTTTCCTAATGCAATTATTGCATATAGAATTTTGTTGACTATACCTGTGACTGTTGCATCTGCGGAAAGAAGTTTTTCCAAGTTGAAGTTGTTGAAGACATACATGCGTTCCACAATGACTCAAGAGAGACTCAATGAATTAGCTATGATCGCAATTGAGAACGAGCTTTTAGAGAAAATTGACTACGAAGATCTTATTGAAGATTTTGCTTCAAAAAATGTTAGAAGAATGACACGATTTAAGTGAAGAAAGGACTTCAAATTATGGTTAGTACTAATTTTTATTTTTATTGTAGAAGTGAAATTCAATATTAAAAAAAGGCCCATTTTCTTTGTTTGCATCGGGACCTCAAAATCTTAGGGGCGATCCTGTTTATAGTGAAGAGATTATTAATTCAGAGATTAATAATACCATCATTTTTTTTTTTTTTGATAAATATGAAGGGGATAAGAGATGATAAGAGACATTATTCGGGTTGTTAGGATTATTACTTCGATTGCATTTAATCTACCAAACATCAAGCTTATTGGACTAATAATTCTATCGATTTTAAGAAGGACTATCAAATGACCTCTAATTATTTTCTACCTCACTTTCTCTTTCATATATTACATTTCATACTCACATTATTAACTTTATTATATATTTTTCTTAATTTCTGTGCAAAATCAAATTTTTGCCTTTTTCGAATAGAACGGGAGTAGGTTAGACACCTTTTTAGCATTTTGCTAGTGGAGTTACTCGGTCAACGATCCCAAACCGCGTTACAGACCGACCACAAATCCCGCCAGTGAGGCAATACCTGGAAAAGTTCAACTACATCACCCGCCTTCTTCAATCTTCATCCTCCAATTCATCGAATTCCGCCATTTTCTTTGATCAATTTCCAATGGAAACTCAATTCAATCCTTCATACTCTCTATACATGTTGCTCTCTCTCCTCTCCCTCTCTCTCTCAATCGCCACTTCCTTCTCTCCCATCGACAATTACCTACTCAACTGCGGATCTACGGAACCCACCACCACCGACGCCGACCACCGTCAATTCACCGGAGACAAGTTCGATTCAAGCTCGAAATTTCTATCCGCATCCCAAACTACTGCAGTTCATGACTCAAACCCTCATCCGAATTTATCCCCAATTTACCACACGGCTCGAATTTTTACCAGACCATCTAAATATGTCTTTGCGGTGAAGGATAGAGGGACCCACTTGGTACGTCTCCATTTTCGTAAGTTTAATTTTGAGAATTTCGATCACTGCCATGCTCAATTTCATGTTTCTGCAAATGGGTTTGTTTTGCTGTACAATTTTACTGTTGATGATGCGCAACAAAACCCTAGGATTAAGGATTACATGATTTGGGTTGATGATGATAAGCTTGAAATTGTGTTTACACCCTCGAAGAGATCGAAATTTGGGTTTGTTAGTGCGATTGAGGTGATATCTGCTCCTAAAGATTTGATTGCTGATGTTGCTCAGTTTGTGAGCAATGAGAGAAATGAGAGGGTTTATGGGTTGAAGAAGAGTGCGCTCGAAACTGTTTATAGGGTTAATGTTGGTGGGGTTAAAGTGACACCATTCAATGATACTTTGTGGAGGACTTGGGTTACTGACCAAGAGTTTTTGAAATCTAGCGACGGGTCGGAGAAGGTTTACTTTAGTGGTCGGATTAACTATCAAAGGGGAGGGGCGAGTCGTGAAGTTGGTCCAGATAATGTTTACAATACTGCTCGGCTGATTTCTAGTTCTGATGCTTCGATTCCAAAACTGAATATAACTTGGGTGTTTCCGGTGACAAAGGGGTTTCAGTATCTTGTTCGAACTCATTTCTGCGATATTGCTAGCGTTGCACTTGGTCTTCTGCATTTTAATGTCTATGTTAATGGGAATTTGGCATTTGAAAATTTGGATCTCACTTCATTAACGAATGCAATGCTGGCTTCTCCTTTCTATGCTGATTTCATGGTTGATTCAGATAGTTCCGGGGTTCTAACAGTTAGTGTTGGTCCTTCCAACATTAGCAGGGCACATGCTGTTGATGCTATTTTGAATGGAGTCGAGATCATGAAGATAAACAATTCAATGGGTAGTCTTGATGGAGAGGTGTGTGTGGGAATAGTCTCAAAGGGATGGTCAAGGTCTGGGTTAAATTTTGGGTTTTATGTTCCTTGTTTTGTTGCGGTGGGCATGTTGATAGCTGCATTTGTGATTATGCAAAGAAGGAAGGACGGGTTCAAGGAGTCTATTCCATGGTCTCGATTACCTGTGGATGTCTCGGAAGTTGATCTTAAATGCAAAGTTCCTGCGTTCTCTGGTAAAATGTGAAGCCCAGAGACTGGAATCCTTTCAAGAATGATACAACTAGGTAACACTATATGAAGAATGCTACATATTGTCCATTAATTTATGTAACTGCAAGTTTTAGCCGCGGACCAGCTTTCTCAGTCATTTTTTCTCTACGGAGATCTTTAGTTATCTTTCGTAACCGCAAGTTTTAGCCGTGGAGGCCCTCCATGGCTAAAACTTGCAGTTACGAAAGATAACTAAAGATCTCCGCGGTGGAGGGTGAGATTTATTGTACCTTTAAGTATGTAAGTAAGTTGTTTGTACCCTATGATTTAAAGGAGTGTTGTAATAATTGTTTTGTAATCATATAAATCTCTGATTTATTGCCTTCAACATCATTTGTAACTTTTATTGAATTGGATACTGTATTATGAGTAAAAGAAATGACAACCTGGTGCTGTACCTGCAAGAGCTCCCACCGTATAGTTGTCAAAGGCGAAAGGCGTGCGATATGTGCCTGAAAAAGGCGAAAGGTGAGGCGAGAGGCGGGCGGCAAAAAGGCGTGCAAGGAGGAAAATAGAACAAAACATTAGTATATATATATATATATATATATATATATATATATATATATATATATATAGGGTTAATCCAATGGTTGAGTTTAGTTCTTATGGTTCTCATTTGAATAGCTACCTATATATATATATATATATATATATATATATATATATATATTCTTATCAAATTGTATATATACACTTGCAAAACGTAAACAAATCATAAAACGTACTATGAACAAGAATAAAGTATGAAATAAATTTCACAATTCCTTATATAATAGTATCCTAATATAATTCAAACCTTAAAAGTAAGAATTCTAAGAAAAAAGAAGCATGAATCAAAATTACAAAGTTCAAATCAACAAAACAAGTACTAGTTTAAGCAAGTTAAATAAAACTTAAACCCTTAAAAATTATCGAGAAAAGAAATCAAGTTTCAAAATCATGCAAAAGTAAATAAAAATTTGAAGAACAGTGGACTAGAAAGAAAGAAAAAAAAATGCAAAAATGCGAGAGGCAGCGATAAAAAGGCGAGCAAGGCGAACGCCTTGTGAAGAAAGGTGCATTCGCCTGCCCGGCTAAAAAGAGGCGACAGACCCCCAAGGCGGTGCCAAAACGGCGAGGAGGGCGGTCGCCTTTAACGACTATGAGCGTGGGTCCAGGGTAGGGCTAAAACCATGCGTGGTCAGTTATCAATGAGCTTAGCCCTTCCCTCAATTAAAAAAAACATGTATTATTAAGTGTCTATCACATGCTTGTATATTGCATATACCCTTGATTTCTTATAGGTGGGCGATTTGAGGCCTACTGAACTTGTGTGGAGGCTATGACCGAAGAAAGAAATAACCAAACCAAAAAGCTGTGATGCTCAGACCCTTCACTTTTGCCAAAGTATCCGTGTGTGTTCAGAAGATAGGACATGGGTGTGAGCGGTGGCGAAGCCAAAATTTATTTGGAAGAGGGTCAAGGTTTCTTTTTTAGCATAAGATATTTGAATTTAATATATAAGGGGGTCAAAATATTAATTTAGTATTAAATTTTCTCAAAATTAAGGGGGTCAAAACATATAAATTCATAATTTGTAGTAGTAAAATGTCATTTTCTAAAAATTTAATAGTACTAAAATTGACGCATTTCAAAATTGAAGGGGTCGGATGACCCCCTTGCCACTCATGTAGTCTCGCCACTGGGTGTGGGTGTGGCTATTTTACACTAAATTTAATGTAAAATTTTAAAATTTTGGAGGAGCAATGTAAGAGGAGCAATCAATGTTGAAGTGTCTACCAAAAAGAAATATCATTCAAGCAACAGATTGCAGCCTAGAACTGAGTACCATGGAAATGACCATGGAGCTAAACAAAGGCACATAGAGGAATTCTCAAATCTCATAACATTGAGAATCTTTAGCTGTATTTGACATTTGACATTCTCTGCCACAAGCAAGAAGAAACTCACTCTTCTTCTTTCTTCTGATGCTCGGACTCTTTGATTTATTCCGTCGTATCCGTGTCGGAGACTCCTATTTTAGTCTTGTTGACAAGGGTACGGCGAGGTTAACCGAAGAGTCCGAGCATCATAGCTCACTCCTAGGGTTCTGTCTGGTTGGAGCCGAAGAAGGCGTATAAAGTCTTTTTGTAGTTGTGGATCCCTGAGTTACTAAACTCCCATGAACATATTTATTGTGAGTTAAGTACCTATTTGGTCCCTGACTTATAGCGTTTTTTACGGTTTCATCCCTATCATATTTTTGTGAAAGTTTCAGTCCTTTAACTACCTATATAATTTTCCAGTTAATCCTTCCGTTCACTTTCCGTCAATTTCTCCGTTAATGAGGGTTGAAACCTTAAAATGTTAAACTCTAGACCTTAAAAAATAAATTTTAAAGTTACAAAACACCCCCTCTCTTCTTTTAAAACCTAAATCATTTTACATAATAATAATAAAAAATAATAATAAAATAGCAATAATAAAATAATAATAATAATAAAAATAACAATAATAAAATAATAATAATAAAATAATAATAATAATTAAAAAAAAAATAAAAAAATAATAACCTCAATCTTACCCTTCTTCCTCCTCCTCCAAACCCTCCCCATTCACCCAACCCCACCATCGTCAAAGCTAACGCCACCACCCCACACCAGCCCAACACCACCGTCAAAGCTAACTCCATTCTCAGTCAAAAATCCCTTCAATTATCCCCGATTTCCCTCCCAACCAATAATCTGAAACCCACTTCAAGTATCCCTAAACATAATATATTCATCTCACAAAATCACCACCACCAACAATACAAAATCGCTACACCCACACATAGATTCCAAAAAACAGAGGCACTAAATGATATGATTCTTTTAGAAAAAACAATTGAATGGAAGAAGGTATGTTATCACCGGGAAGTTTGGATAAGTCTGGGATAATTCCAATAAGTCATTTGCAGGAATTTAGGTTGGTTTCTATTGATTGAGTAGAGAGAGAAACTTAGAGAGAGAAAGTGTGTGAGAGGGAGTGTGTGTGTTGTGTTTTGAGAGGATGGGAAGGGAGAAGGAGGCCGGAGGTGGGGAGGGGAGAGTTCGCCGGAGATGGAGGGAACGGGTGACTGAGGTCGCAGAGGAGAGGGTTGGCCGGAGGGGGTCGCCGGAGTTGGGGTGACGGTCGCCGGAGACGGAGGGAATGGAAGACCGGGAAAGTGTGTGAGGGAGTGTGTGTGTGTTGTATTATTATTATTATTATTATTATTATTATTATTATTATTATTATTATTATTATTAATATTTTATTATTATTATTATTATTTTATTATTATTATTATTAATAATATTTTTTTTTATTATTATTGTTATTTTTTTATTATCATTATTTTATTATTGCTATTTTATTATTATTATTTTATTATTTTTATTTTATTATGTAAAATGATTTAGGTTTTAAAAGAAGAGAGGGGGTGTTTTGTAACTTTAAAAATTATTTTTTAGGGTCTAGAGTTTAACATTTTACGGTTTCAACCCTCATTAACATTAACGGAGAAATTGACGAAAAGTGGACGGAAGGAATAACTGGAAAATTATATAGGTAGTTCAAGGACTGAAACGTTCACAAAAATATGATAGGGATGAAACCGTAAAAAACGCTATAAGTCAGGGACCAAATAGGTACTTAACTCTATTTATTGTCATTTCAATGATTTCATGGCCATTTTCTTTGTCCAGAAATTCAGTTCTTAAAATAAAAAACGAGGAAAGAACCTGGGACTAACCTCAGGTAGACTCTGGTGGACTAAAAACCAACATAACACTTGCAGCATGCTATCTGTCCCTGCAGGAAGCCTTCAGAAGAAATGGACCATCCTGAACTGTGTCTCTGCTATAGTGTCACTGCTGGTCAAGAACTTGGCCCCTGTCGCCTTGTCATTCATCCCCGATGGTCGTATTGATGACAATATCAAGGAGTGGAGAAAGATTTTGTTGACTGATTATTCTGATCCATGTGTGTGTATGTGTGTGCATGTGTACATGTGCATATATGTGTGTGTATGTGTGTGTGTATATATATGTATATAGCACGACTCTGAATTCCTGGCAAAAAAAATAAGGACTAACAAAACAAGACGCAAAAGGGATTGCACAAATGAATTCAAATTTAATTGATGGTTTAACATTTAAGTAGGCATTGTAATGTACATGCCGACTGTGTTAGCGAAAACCTTTAGAAGAAAAGTAAACTTACACTGTTACATCAAGATAGTATCTAGCTACAATATCAGGATTTCAAAATAAGAGAAAGATGGAGTTCATTGTTTTTTCTCAGCAGCCATCCTCTTGCGTATCTCGTGAGCTGCGTTGAATATCCCATGGGTTGGCTGATTGCATACAAAGCATTTCTTCTTCTTCGAATGATGCTGTGAATCACAAAAGTACAACAATGTCACTAAAGACATAGATATTTTCTATGCTTTGCCAGAAAAGAGTGTTCATTTTCCCTTTCTGTCCAGGAGGATTAAAAAAATATAATCATTAACTTAAATCATTTTTTGGGTGGCATACATTTATCAAGAACCTCTGAAGGACGCAGTAACTGAGAACGCATAACAAAGAACATTGATGGCTATTAACTTCAGAACTTTGAAGAAGTTAAACAAGTCATTGACACTTAGACAAAACTCCTAACCTCTGTACCAGGAAAGCCCAGATCTCCAACCGTCCTACATTTGAAAACATAGAGTAAAGCCTAGAAGAAGTAGGTCTTTCTCCCACTGAGATTGAACTAAAGGAGTTGATGAGATCAGATAAATATCGACCTTTTTCATAGCTGTAGACAGAGTTGGGGCCTGAGACAGATTATATTTGCACAAAGGAATCTCCTTAGCAGTGAAGCCCCTCAAACATTACGAAAGAAGCTTTCCAAATGAAACTTATAAGTAGTATACTAATGGATGTGTTTTCACCCATCCAAAGGATATACTTTTGAACCTATTTTGTGCTCGATCCTTGGGAGTTTTGATGTATTTTTAGTGTTTTTGTAAGTACAGGGGCTGGACTGCAAAAGGGGGGAAAAAGGAAGGACTTCAGGCTGAAAAGAGCTTGGGGGCGACCGCACCCCTCATTGGAGCGGCCACACTCTTATTATTATTAAAGCACGACACAAGTGACCCTATAAAATATCTTCGGTGACAATGATCTTCCCATCATTCATTCATATTATCATATTCTGGTGGAGAATTGTAAGTTAGATGCATCCATGTAAATATAATCTCATGTTCATAATAACCCTTGTAGATTATGTGTGTTGTAAATATTTGAGACTTATTGTGGCAACAACTTATTATATGAATTGAACATCCAAAAAAATATTTTCTTTGTTTTGGTTAGTAATTTAGTATTTTGTTTTTAGTTTTGTTTTACTTGAGAACGAGAAAAAGATAAGTTTGGAGGTATTTGATGGATGTGTTTTCACCCATCCAAAGGATATATTTTGAACCTATTTTGTGCTCTCGATTCTTGTGAGTTTTGATGTATTTTATAGTGTTTTTGCAAGTACGGGGGCTGGACTGCAAAAGGGAGGAAAAAGGAATGACTTCAGGATGAAACGAGCTTGGGAGCGGACGCACCCTTTGTCCAGGAGGTAGTGAACGACAACGCCTATAAAGAGAGCGACCACGCGGAAAAGACAGAGACTGAGCGCGACTACACCCATGGAGGGGTGCGACCGCACCGAACAGTTTTGCGGCAGATTGGCGTGAAACTCTCCAGATTTGACAAGGATTTGGGCAGAATTCAAGTGGGGCTGCATAAGGAATCCCTTTCCCCTCCTCCCCTACTATATAAACACAATTAGATTAGGTTTTGTATCATCTCTCATTCTTCATATCATACTCTAGGTTTCAAGAAGGATTTATTTATTTATGTTTTCTTTTATGGCCCTTTGCGGCTAAACTATTGATTTGTGGATTGGGCAATAACAATTTGATCATTATGCTAGAGTGATAATTCTTTCTCATTCTTGTTCTTTTCAACATTCTTAAAACATCATTCTTGGTTTCAATTGTATGACTAAGATACTTTTGATCTTTGAATTTACTTGGATATAAATGATCACACTCACGTGGATAGTTTATACACGTGGATAGTTTATACATTGACAATTGTTAAGAAAATTAGATTCAATTGATAACTTTGCGGAAATCTAATGAATCTAGGTTTTAATGTTCTTAAGATTTAAATGGAATTTCTTAAATGTTTTTATTAATCTCAAGGAATATATTAACAAAGAAAGGAATTATTAGGATTGCAATCCGCACACCAAACGTCCAAACCCTGATCTTTTGTGAACGAACTCTTGAATGGGATTGATTCCTTTTTCCCTTTGGAAATAAAGCATAAAGTGAAAAAATTGTTATAATCCCAATAAAATGATAATTGTTATAATCCCAATCCATGAATCATTTGTCTCTTCTTGATTTCTTATACTTGTGTTAATTCATGTTTTCTTAGTTTAATAATAAATCAAATAATAAAAACTCCCGTTTTGATTACTTGAGCACTATTTAAAATATACTTATTCATCCACAAGTCACTGTGGATTCAACTTGCAATTGCATATTACTACATTGACAAACTAGTGTACTTGCTAGATAATTTAATTAGAGGGAGATTTCCTCCATCATATACATACAAATTTGAATGCCAAGCATAATTTTATTTGGTCCCATCAGTTAAGAAATCACATAAAGATTCAAAGCCACTTTACTTTTCATAATAAGCATTCTAATTATTCATTTTATTTATTCACGCCAGGAATTATGTTCCATCAAATTTATAAGGCAACTAGGGGTTTGTCCAAGATCTTTCTTTAGCTTACTTGGTAGGGGTGTAAACGAATCGAATCGAATTGAATCGAATATCATCGTATTCGATTCGTATTCGTGAAAATATTCGAATATTCGTATTCATTTGTATTCGAATATAAAAATTGATTCGTATTCGATTCGAAATTGATAGTCAAATTATTCGATTCAATTTGGTATTCGATAATCAATCAAATAATAAAAACTCCCGTTTTGGTTACTTAAGCACTATTTAAAATATACTTGTTCATCCACAAGTATCCGTGGATTCGACTTGCAATTGCATATTACTACGTTGATAAAATAGTGCACTTGCTAGATAATTTAATTAAAGGGAGATTTCCTCCATCATACACATACAAATCTGAATGCCAAGCATAATTTTATCTGGTTCCATCAGTTAAGAAAACACATAATGATTCAAAGCCACTTTACTTTTCATAATAAGCATTCTAATTATTCTTTTTATTTTTTCACGCAAGAAATTATGTTCCATCAAAATTATAAGGCAACTAGGGGTTTGTCAAAGATTTTTCTTCATCTTACTTGGTAGGGGTGTAAACGAATCGAATCGAATATCATCGTATTCGATTCGTATTTGTGAAAATATTCGAATATTCGTATTTGTATTCGTTTGTATTCGAATATAAAAATTGATTCGTATTCGATTCGAAATTGGTAGTCGAATTATTCGATTCGATTCGGTATTCGATAATCAATCAAATAATAAAAACTCCCGTTTTGGTTACTTAAGCACTATTTAAAATATACTTGTTCATCCACAAGTCTCTGTGAATTCGAATTACAATTGCATATTACTACATTGATAAACTAGTGTACTTGCTAGATAATTTAATTAGAAGGAGATTTCCTCCATCATATACATACAATTCTGAATGCCAAGCATAATTTTATCTGGTTCCATCAGTTAAGAAATCACATAATGATTCAAAGTCACTTTACTTTTCATAATAAGCATTCTAATTATTCTTTTTATTTGTTCACGCAAGGAATTATGTTCCATCAAATTTATAAGACAACTAGGGGTTTGTCCAAGATCTTTCTTTAGCTTACCCAGTAGGGGTGTAAACGAATCGAATATCATCGTATTCGATTCGTGAAAATATTCGAATATTAGTATTCGTTTGTATTCGAATATAAAAATTGATTCGTATTCGATTCGAAATTGATAGTCGAATTATTCGATTCGATTCGGTATTCGATAATCAATCAAATAATAAAAACTCCCGTTTTGGTTACTTAAGCACTATTTAAAATATACTTGTTCATCCACGAGTCTCTGTGGATTCGACTTGCAATTGCATATTACTACATTGATAAACTAGTGCACTTGCTAGATAATTTAATTAGAGGGAGATTTCCTCCATCATATACATACAATTTTGAATGCCAAGCATAATTTTATCTGGTTCCATCAGTTAAGAAATCACATAATGATTCAAAGTCACTTTACTTTTCATAATAAGCATTCTAATTATTCTTTTTATTTGTTCACGCAAGGAATTATGTTCCATCAAATTTATAAGGCAACTAGGGGTTTGTCCTAGATCTTTCTTTAGCTTACCCGGTAGGGGTATAAACGAATCGAATATCATCGTATTCAATTCGTGAAAATATTCGAATATTAGTATTCGTTTGTATTCGAATATAAAAATTGATTCGTATTCGATTCGAAATTGATAGTCGAATTATTCGATTCGATTCGGTATTCCATAATCAATCAAATAATAAAAACTCCCGTTTTGGTTACTTAAGCACTATTTAAAATATACTTGTTCATCCACAAGCCTCTTTGGATTCGACTTGCAATTGCATATTACTACATTAATAAACTAGTGCACTTGCTAGATAATTTAATTAGAGGGAGATTTCCTCCATCATATACATACAAATCTGAATGTCAAGCATAATTTTATCTGGTTCCATCAGTTAAGAAATCACATAATGATTCAAAGTCACTTTACTTTTCATAATAAGCATTCTAATTATTCTTTTTATTTGTTCACGCAAGGAATTATGTTCCATCAAATTTATAAGGCAACTAGGGGTTTGTCCAAGATCTTTCTTTAGCTTACCTCGTAGGGGTGTAAACGAATCGAATATCATCGTATTCGATTCGTATTCGTGAAAATATTCGAATATTAGTATTCGTTTGTATTCGAATATAAAAATTGATTCGTATTCGATTCGAAATTGATAGTCGAATTATTCGATTCGATTCGGTATTCGATAATCAATCAAATAATAAAAACTCCCGTTTTGGTTACTTAAGCACTATTTAAAATATACTTGTTCATCCACAAGTCTCTGTGGATTCGACTTGCAATTGCATATTACTACATTGATAAACTAGTGCACTTGCTAGATAATTTAATTAGAGGGAGATTTCCTCCATCATATACATACAAATCTGAATGCCAAGCATAATTTTATCTGGTTCCATCAGTTAAGAAATCACATAATGATTCAAAGCCACTTTACTTTCCATAATAAGCATTCTAATTATTCTTTTTATTTTTTCACTTCAGGAATTATGTTCCATCAAATTTATAAGGCAACTAGGGGTTTGTCCAAGATCTTTCTTTAGCTTACCTGGTAGGGGTGTAAACGAATCGAATCGAATATCATCGTATTCGTGAAAATATTCAAATATTCGTATTCGTTTGTATTCGAATATAAAAATTGATTCGTATTCGATTCGAAATTGATAGTCGAATTATTCGATTCGATTCGGTATTCGATAATCAATAAAATAATAAAAACTCCCGTTTTGGTTACTTAATCACTATTTAAACTATACTTGTTCATCCACAAATCTCTGTGGATTCGACTTGCAATTGCATATTACTACATTGATAAACTAGTGCACTTGCTAGATAATTTAATTAGAGAGAGATTTCCTCCATCATATACATACAAATCTGAATGCCAAGCATAATTTTATCTGGTTCCTTCGGTTAAGAAATCACATAATGATTCAAAGCCACTTTACTTTTCATAATAAGCATTCTAATTATTCTTTTTATTTGTTCACGCCAGGAATTATGTTCCATCAAATTTATAAGGTAACTAGGGGTTTGTCCAAGATCTTTCTTTATCTTACCTGGTATGGGTGTAATCGAATCGAATATCATCGTATTCGATTCGTATTCGTGAAAATATTCGAATATTCGTATTCGTTTGTATTCGAATATAAAAATTGATTCGTATTCGATTCGAAATTGATAGTCGAATTATTCGATTCGATTCGGTATTCGATAATCAATCAAATAATAAAAACTCCCGTTTTGGTTACTTAAGCACTAGTTAAAATATACTTGCTCATCCATAAGTCTCTGTGGATTCGACTTGAAATTGCATATTACTATATTGATAAACTAGTGCACTTGCTAGATAATTTAATTAGAGGGAGATTTTCTCCATCATATACATACAAATCTGAATGCCAAGCATAATTTTATCTGGTTCCATCAGTTAAGAAATCACATAATGATTCAAAGCCACTTTACTTTTCATAATAAGCATTCTAATTATTCTTTTTATTTGTTCACTTCAGGAATTATGTTCCATCAAATTTATAAGGGAACTAGGGGTTTGTCCAAGATCTTTCTTTAGCTTACCTGGTAGGGGTGTAAACGAATCGAATATCATCGTATTCGATTCGTATTCGTGAAAATATTCGAATATTAGTATTCGTTTGTATTCGAATATAAAAATTGATTCGTATTCGATTCGAAATTGATAGTCGAATTATTCGATTCGATTCGGTATTCGATAATCAATCAAATAATAAAAACTCCCGTTTTGGTTACTTAAGCACTATTTAAAATATACTTGTTCATCCACAAGTCTCTGTGGATTCGACTTGCAATTGCATATTACTACATTGATAAACTAGTGCACTTGCTAGATAATTTAATTAGAGGGAGATTTCCTCCATCATATACATACAAATCTGAATGCCAAGCATAATTTTATCTGGTTCCATCAGTTAAGAAATCACATAATGATTCAAAGACACTTTATTTTTCATAATAAGCATTCTAATTATTCTTTTTATTTGTTCACGCCAGTAATTATGTTCCATCAAATTCATAAGGCAACTAGGGGTTTGTCCAAGATCTTTCTTTAGCTTACCTGGTAGGTGGTGTAAACGAATCGAATCGAATATCATCGTATTCGATTCGTATTCGTGAAAATATTCGAATATTCGTATTCGTATTTGTTTGTATTCGAATATAAAAATTGATTCGTATTCGATTCGAAATTGATAGTCGAATATCGAATTCGAATACCTAATCGAATAAAAAAGATTTGATTCGTTTACAACCTTATTACCTGGGACACAATAGATAAGCTATTCTATGGTGGCTAATTTCTTGCCTCGCTTCTAACTTATTAACCTAGGAGTTTATCCTAGATCATCCTTTGGATTGTACTGTCCTAATGTTTTTTTGCCTAACACTTCAGATCTCCAGATTTGTATGCAAGTAGGCACTTCTTAGTAACATAAAGATGCACATGGACACTTATTCTAGTGACATTAACGAAAGTTGCATCATTCTAATTTAAAGTTTCATAGCACTTTGTGCAATAGAAGTGATAAGATAAACTCTGATCTCACCAACAACAGTAACAAGCATTACCTCTAATTGATGGATTCTAAACTCAATCCTATATCATACAATAGGGTTCTTTAAGCTGTTGACATCCAAATCAGGTACTTTGAACCTGATCGTCAGTATGATATACCAGTGGCAAATACTTATGTTTCTCAAGCAAGATTTTTGGTCTTATTATAAATGTAAGAGAACCAAAATAGGGAGATAAAGACCATAAAATGGTATGCCCTGCAACAGACATTATATGTGCTTCAAGGAGGTTGCTCTCAGCCCAACTAATGTTAGATTTTGATTTACACAGGTTATATTTATTTTGTTCTGTTGATAGTTTGATGCTGGTGATATATAACAAGGAACATTTGCACATAGATTGACATGCATTTAAAGAGAAAAACAAAAGAATGCCAACTAGTCAACTTGAAGCAAGTAAGCAACTAAAAGAGAATGCATTTGAAAACTGACCTTTAAAGCACAGTGCTCGCAGAAATAATGCTTGCAAGTAGTCATAACGGGTTCAACAAAAGGCTGTCGGCAAATGAAACAAGCAAAAGGCAGCTCATCATCATCATCATCATCACTCTGATTAGCTTCCCCCTCTTCTTCATCATCAAGCACTTTCATAGCCAGATTTCTCTTCCTTATCTTCTCCGCCTCATCCCAGTCCTTCTCCAGCTGCCATCCCGACTTATAATCACCCCTATCATGCATAAACTTACACGAATCTCCATACCCACAATAACCGGTCTCCTTATAATCCTTACAAATATCCGGTTGATAATCAAACCTAGCCGACACCCTAATATGAGCTGAAGCCCTCAACGGCCCATGGGACCCACCGGCTTTCTCACTAGCAACTGTTTGTTCTCTCCTAAACCCAGCCTTATAATCAGTATACCCGTGAATCCCCTTATACAACTTATCATCACCAGCACCCTTGTTTTTCCCTTTCAAGGCCTCATCTGCCTGCTTCAAAACTCTCTCCCTTATCGCCCGAGCATCCCTAAAATAGTCAGTCTCAGTCTCTAACGTTGCTGTTGCCCTACTATCGTTCTGTACTTGAATTTCTTTTGATGACTCAAATTGGAACATTGGGGCTTTTGCTTGTACCTCCAAATCAGAATCATTCTTGGACTGCTTAGATGACCCAGTAGAAAAGTGGAGCTTGTTGTCTGAAATTGAGGTTTTTCTCTTGGGAATCACAACTTGGGTTTCTTTATCTTCTTCTCCTTGATTGTTTTCATCATCATCCTCATGGGTTCTTTTCCTTATGTTTTTGTTTTTCGATGGCTTTCTAAAGAAATTGCAAACTGTAAAATAAATGGGGAAAATAAAAACAAAAATATATATATATATAAATCAACCTCAATTATAACCATAAATTAAATAAAAATTAACAAAGGGGTTTGAGTTGGGGGAAAAAAGACTGTACCTTGTTCAGGTTTTTGCCCTTCTTCTTGAAGTTGTTGTTGTTGTTCGTTTAAGTCAGCCATGCTGGGAGTAGAGATGGGGAGATCGAATTCTGGTGGGATAATAGTGAGCTTGAAATCTCCGAGAGTTTAAGGGCTTCGAATGGCGGCGACGTACTATCGGGTTTCTCCTCCTCCAGCGGCGTCTGCCCTTGCAGTTTCCTTCCGCGCGGAAGTCAGGAAAGGATGGGGAAAACGTCTCGTCTCAGAGTTTGGATTTGTGCAAACATAAAGAGAGAGAAGCTTACAATTTGTGACTTTCACAAAGGTAGTTAAACTGTTAGAGAGAGAGAGAGAGAAGCTTACAATTTGTGACGCGGCGTCACTGACGCCGGTGGAGACGGTGGAGAGAGAAGGGACTGACGAATGAAGATGATGGAGAGACAACGGCGGAGAGAAGAGAGAGAGTAGCCGATCGTCTCGTCGTCGTCGTGGAGAAGAAAGTCAGAAACGGCGGAGAGAAAAGAGAGAAATTCAGCCCTAACCAAATACTACCTCCGTTCGAATATAAGAATATAAGCTTCCCATTTTGTCATTTTTGATTGTCCCGTTAAAAGCTTTCAGTTTACTTTTTCGGCAAATGAATCTTTACTATTTTTTTCACTCATTCTCTCTTCTATATTATTTTAATACTCACAACATTATTATAATTTACTATTCCATCCACTCATTCTCTCTCCTATTTTCAAATTACACTCACAACATTTTTACTTCCCCCTTATTTTCTTAATTTGCGTGCACCCAAAAATTGAACAGCTACTATTGGGACAGAGGGAGTATGTATTTGTGTTTGTGGATGAGTAAACCCGTCAAACTAAATTCACCCCAAATAAATTAAATAAATCCCCCTTTTTCCTTTATAGAAGAGAACGCAAGAGAGACCGCAGAAAGAGAAGAGAGATACGGCTGAGAGAGAGAGAGAGAGAGAGAGAAGAAAGAAGAAGCAAAAATCAAAGAAGAAGAAGAAGAATCACCATTTTCAATTTCAAGATGTCAAACCTTGGAAAATCTGATAATTTTTATTTTCTTTGTGCTAAAATTAGTTTATTTTTCCTTCAATTTGAGATTTGAGAGATTTTCATTTTGAAGAAATTCGAATTTTGGGTTTTGAGTGGTTCGGCCACTACTGACCAATTTATTACATCTAGTCGGCCACACCCTGCCGAAAAATATCAAAATTTCGGCCACCCCCGGCCGAACCTGCTCAAATTTTCGGCCATGACCAATCGAACCATTCCCAAAATTTCGGCCACAACTGGTCGAACCTTTCTCAATGAGATCTTAGTGTTTGATTTTGATATGATATTATATAAAAAATTTATGAGTTTGATTTTTTGATGTTTTCTTTGCAGTTAAGCAAATGTTTACAAGGAAAAGACGTCCAACTGCTTTCGAAAGGAGTGAAAAAGTAGCTGCACGTACTCAAGGGCAATCTTCACAGAATCAAGAGCCAGTTGAGGATTTAAATGTTGATCCTCGCTTGTCGGTCTACAATGAGCCTATGGAAACCTCACCTGAGCCTCGGATAGACCTTATTCCGGCTCAAAATGATAGTGACCCGGAAGATGAACGGGAATATGAGCCGAAAGATGAGAAAGATGAGGAAGATGAGGATGATGAGGAGGGAGGTGGGGATGTAACGTCTTATTCCGGTGGCCCGAGGTACAAAACATTACTCATGTCCTATGAAACCCATATTGCTAAATCAATTTGGGAGGGTAAAGATGATAGAATTTTAAAATGTATTAACCATATAGGAAAATTGAAAAAATGGGAATTGGAGTTGAATAAAGTGTCAGAGCCGGTTCAAATGCTTATCATTAATTTCGGTCTCTTGTGCTTAGTTAATGAAAGTGGAGCGTATGACAACGTAGATAAAACGTTGGTTAACGCTTTTGTTGAGCGATGGCATCCGGAAACTAATAGTTTCCATATGCCATTTGGGGAGATGACCATCACTTTAGAGGATGTGTCTTGTCTTACACTGCTTCCGGTAGTAGGTGCACCCTTATTTGAGAGTCCCGCTTATGCTAGTCAGCCACCTCTTAATAAGGTTTGTGAGATTTTGGGAGTGACCAAAAAAGTTGTTAAAGATGGAATTCCTGCCAACGGGGTATTGGTCAATTTAGAATGGCTTAGATCAAAGTTCTCCCCTCAGTTGTACTCCTCAGACCCCCGAAAAGCTGTCTGTGCTGCTAAGGCATATCTTTTATATTTATTGGGGTGCACAATCTTTTCTGATAAGACCGGGACATGTGTCAACGCTAGCTATCTAGATTTTTTGAGAGATGATGGGGCAATTGGAAATTATGCTTGGGGAGCCGGAGCGTTAGCTTTTCTGTACCGGCAACTAGGAAAAGGATCTAGGTTTAACTGCCATCAGATTTCCGGGCACTTAACCTTGTTGGAGGCTTGGTTTTATGAGAGGTTTACTGCGTTTAGGAATGGTTTCAACAACTTCTATCTACCCAATTTGCCGCTCACATTGAAGTGGCTACCACCTCGGGCTCAACCAGCGACAGTTGCCTCCGTGCAAGTGAAGAGGCAACATATTGACATTATTCAGGACACGGAAGTAAGTATTATTTTTTTAGTAATAATTTTCACATGGTACTCTGCATATTCACACCCTATTGTGCACCCCATTACTGAGCGGTCTCACGCTGTCAGGAGGACAACTGAAGTTGTTGCCCCTAATGTGGGATATGATTATGAATGTCCGGAACGTCATGATGCCTATTGCTAAGAGATGGACAGATGGAGATCGCTCATTTAGTTTAGAGGAGGCTATGGACGTCATCTTTAGAGCATTGGCAGAAACTCAAATCCCAGCACGGACATCAACTTCTCAGGGTGGTAGAAGACGACAATAGATTTGTAGTTTTGGTTTTTTTTTTAACAATTATTTTTGGTTTTGTATTTGATGTTTGAAAATGTGGTAATGATTGTATGAACAATTATTTTTGGTTTTATATTTCATGTTTGAAATAATTGATTTATGGATTTATGGCTTGTATATATATGGAGTAATTGGTTGGTGTAAGTATGAGGTGAGTGTGTATATGGGTTAATGGTTTTATGTGTATGGGGGGTGATTGGTTGGTGTATGGATTTATGGTTTGTATATATATGGTTTATAGTTTGTATATATATGTGTGTATGGTTGAAATTTTTTAAAAAAAAATTGCCATAGTTACAAAGGTTCGGCCAGTACTGACCGAATTTTCTTTAGTTTTTCGGCAGGTACTGGATAAAATATTTGACAAAATTCAGCCACTACCGGCCGAACCATTCCAAAAAAATAAAAAATTCCATTTTTTTTTTCTGTTTATTAAGACAGAATGTAACAATGTGTTTCCCGTAATTAAAAAAGTTAATTTAATTTAAAGTTAGTTAAATTTAGTTAATTTAATTTAGTTAATTTAATTTAAAGTTAGTTAAATTTAGTTAATAAAAATGGAATGTGATAATAAATGAAAATTATTTAAAGATATGTAACACCACAAATCATAATATTTAACATAAATAAAATTATTTAATATCAATTACATAAGTTGATGTTTCGGGTACTTGTATTAATCGATCTTGATAAGAATCTAGCCATCCGGTTGCACATTCAGCTCGGCAATCATACCATTTGTATGATACTGGTGGCAATGGACATCCTTCCTTCAACTTGGCATAAATGTAATGATTGTCGTTGACATAGCATATACAAATCAATTTTGGGTTATGTGGCATTAATTTTCGCATAGGAATGAAGGTCAAAGACAAGGTGTTACTCAAAGTCACCAACGCAACGTTGAATGCATTTGCAACAGCGTAACCCATTTCTGTAGCGTCAAACCAATTTGCTTCTCCGCATGGTCCATCAAACCAGTGGATAGCAGAAAGGACTTTATCCACCATATCATCGGCCATGAACAACTCAGCATACAACTCTTGATTTCCAAAAAGCTCCTGATATAACACTTCCCGAACCCATCGCCACTCATTTGAATCACGGCCAAGTAACTCCGCAATACACCGGAAGCCACAATTCCCATCACCCCGCACATCAACTGTTTTCTCAATATAACCATGCATGAAAACCGATAGTTGATTAAGATATTTGATTGCATGTTGACTTTTTCGACGAACGGGCTATAAGATAAATTCAAAAAAAGAAAAAATTAAACATAAATAAAATTATTTCATGATATAAAAGTTTAACTGAATAATATAAATAGTTTTGAGGTTACCTGTAACTTGGCTTTTGCAGATAACATCGGAGACCCTTGATTTGCATCGGTGTTGAATAACACTTGGTCGGGTATGGCCTCCACGTACTCAAATGCGCTAGGATCCCGCTTCGTGGATTTGAGGAACTTAGCATTCTTTGCTTTAGGATGACCCTTATTATTTGTTTTAACTGCAGGTTCATTAGCCATTGTTGTTGCAGGATGACAAATCTCGGTCAATCTCCGAACAATCAAATTCTTTCCGGTTCGTGGAGCTGCCTCAAATCTTAAATCAAGAGTATTGCGAATCTCATTGTACCGATTTCGAATCTCTTCTTCAATATCATCATCGTAACTCATGATCGGTAGGGTATCTAGCTTACGCCAAAATGCATGAACTTTATCAAGTGGGATGGGCGAGTTGAATTGCATGAATTGTGCAAGCTCATGTGGACAAGGGAGCCCGCATGCCGATCTCACCGCACACCCACATCGTGAGCTTGCATGAACTGTGCAAGCTCACGAATTGCATTCATCAAGGCAAGCTCCCTATCGGTCACGATAACATTAGCAAGACATGATTGATCCATCAAAGATTTCAACACTTCGCATGCCCACGTGTAGTTTCCTTCTTTCTCAGCCTCTAGGTATACATCAGCAATTAAGAAGGTCATTTTGGTTGAAGTCACGCCCACAATCTCAAGCAAAGGTAAGTTGTACCTATTTGTCTTGTAAGTGCAATCCATGAACAAGACATATGAAAATGCCTTCATCAATTCAATGCTTTTCGAATGAGCAAAGAATATCTCCTCAATGACATTTGTATTCTCGCATTGCCGATATTCGAAGTGATAAGCATGATCGGTCAATTTAAACATGAGCTGTTGGATTTGAGAACGACCCGCACGCTCAGTTGCCCTGTTCTTCACTCGCGCATTATAAATAGTCCGTATTATGGACTTGTTTTTTGGAAATTTCTCTTTTAATCCGTGTAAAATATCCTTCGGCCGGCTATTTGCATGTGACAATTCTATCACGTACTCCTCCTCTGATTTCAGTAATCTACCGACATAAGAGTGACCCAACATGGATTCGCAAATCGGATGATTGTGAAAGCTACAAACCACTTTTAATTGCCATTCACCATCAACCGTGACTTGTCTGGCGTTCAACTGAAACTTACAACCGCATTTTTTTGTTCCGCTCTCTCTATTTTTCTTTTTTTTTCCCAATAGTTCAAGGTTGACAGATTCTTGAGAGGACAGAGAGATTGGTTTTTCCTTGTATGTCCCCCAGCGATCACAAACAAGCGTCATTCGAGGAGCAGAATTACGGCTCCCGTTATCCGACCGACCGACTACGATGACAAACCCATGCTCTTCCCCCTTTTTACGCACTCATTCAAACATTATTTTTCGGTCTCGAAAAAATAAGGGCATTGTGAATTCTGTGGTGTAGTCTCGCAAAACGCTTTCAAAATCAACCAAGACATAGTTGTTGTCACCCAGGAAATACTGCAACAATTCAATAAAATAATACGGGAGGTGTAAGCAGAAAAACAAGGGTTCGGCCAGTGGTGGCCGAATTTTCTTCGATGGTTCGGCTGGGTGTGGCCGAAATATTTCAAAAATTCGGCCGTTACTGACCGAAAAACAACCCAGATTCGGCAAACCAGAGCCAAAAAATTTTAAATTTTCGACCGGGTGTGGCCGAACCATAGCTGAATTTCGGCCGGGGGTGGCCAAACCTGAACATATTTTCGATCACTACTGGCCGAATTTGAGCTACGAAACAGAAATGACATTTTTAACAAATTTAAATGGTTAGAAAACTTACATTAACATTCGATGGTAGAGCATCCATGATGAGCCTGCTGAATCTCTTGTCTTGGAACAAATGTGTATGATTTTTTTTGGGGAGATAAATGATGGTGAGAGGAAGAGGAAGGAAAGGGAGGTAATTTTTTTTTGGAGTAAAATAATAAAGAAGAAGTGATTAAGTAAAAAGGTGAAAATTGATAAGGGAGGGAGGGGGAAGGTGGTGAAAATTGATGAGGGAGGGAGGAGAAGGTGGTGAAAATTGATGAGGGAGGGAGGGGAAGGTGGTGAAAATGGTATACGGGTTTACTCAACAATTTTACGGGTTTATTTAACATTAGTGAATGAGGTAATAGATTTAGGGATAATTTTGTCATTTCACTCGATGGCATTTTTGAAGATTACAACTTACGGGTTTACTCAACAATTTTACGGGTTTATATAACAATTCTCTTTGTGGATAAGTATCATAAAATTAATATGAGAATTGTTATTCAGTCCCGCAAGTTACTTAATATCCTCGCATTATTATTTAAAAAAAATGTCATTAATCAAAATGAATCAATTACCCTCCCCTTAATATACTCTCTCTTACCCTTCCTTGCTCTGTCTTTTGACTCTCTCTCTCTCTCTCTCTCTCCACCATTATCAACCTCAAGCTCAAAACTCACCTCCTCCCATAATATCCTAATACCACCAATATCCTCCATAACCCACCTCACAAATTCCGTCATGAATCTCCTTTCCACTTCATCTCTCCTTCTTCTCCTCCTCTTCACCTTCTTTTCTCAAGCTTCTTCAGCTTCCATTAATGGCGGTGGTGGTGAAACCCAGAAGCTTCTTTGAACAACTGTAATATCACCGGAACACTCACTTATAAGGGAAGATCTCTGTGTAGACAAACCTGCCTCACACTTAAAACCCTCAAGCCCTCAACCTCCCCTGAACCCTTTTCGCGCCGGAATCCAAGGCGGTCGGAGAGACACAGATGGAAGACACGGAGATGGTAGTCGAAGCAGAGCAAGCTCCTAATTCAGCCTCCTTCAAGCGATTCGGCCTCAAAAACTCCATTCAAACCAACTTCAGCGATGATTACGTTTTCCAAATCGTTCCAATGTAAAAAAAAATAATATAAATCTCTATTGCTCTTATCATGTCGATTTTTGTTTCTGCAATGTTTTAATTGATTGATTGTGTTTTAAAATGAATTTGTTATGTGTTTTGTTGAATTTAGGGAAGATTCGATCTCTCTGCTAACAATTTCTCAACTGGGTTTCCTCAATTTACCAATTGTTGAAAAATGGAAGAAGGTTTGGTGTGGGGGTGAGTGTTTATTGGGGAGATTAAAAGGGTAGAATAGTAATAATGGTGGTGTAGTCTTAATTTTTATAGGTAAACTCAGTAATGCGGGGGCATTAAGTAATCGTGCGGGGGTGAATAACAATTCTCAATTAATATCTAATTATCTATTATCTAATTTAGTTTGAATTTATTTGAAAAAAAAAGTGTGACCCGTTTCGCCCAAACCCGCTCAACCCGCCCACTTCGCCTAGTGCCGCCCAGCCCGCGTAGCGCCTAATCTCCCCACCTTGACGTAAATCGCAGCACTCGACCACCGCCTAGCGCCTAGGCCGCTTTTTAGAACACTGCTATTAATAGTAGCAGTTAATCTATATAGTAACTATTATGATTAAATGATAGTATTAGCTAAGAATGATAATATCAAAAATCACTTAGATTTTGAGATGGTGATGATGTAACTTCACTGAAAGCAAACTTCTACTAAGACATGTCTACGTGAATTCATAGAACTCCTCACCAACTTTAATACTCACTCGTGTGTCTGTGTATATATATATATATATTCTAGGTTTCCAAGTTCACCACGCTTTTGTGCCAACTCTGATGTTTGATTATATCTTAAGGTTGGAATACTATATATGTGTTTACTCAAGGTAATGTAATTTTTTGTTATTGTAATAGCTCCTTGTAATCCTAGTATAAAATTTAATCCTAGTATAAAATCTTTAGATTTTACATATTCTGGACTAATGTTTACCTGAGGAATATTAAAAGGGGGGTATGGCGGATTTTTTGGGTTTTCGTTAAACCACTTGTTAAATACAAAAATTATGCTACAGTAACACATTATAATTTAACAGAAGGAGAATAATATGAATACTTACAAAGTGAATGAGAGGAGTAGATGATGCAGAACGAGGTCACACCAGAATTTTACAGCGAAAATAAAAACACTTTTTTTTATATAGCGAGGGCTTTAATATGAAGTGCAGAAGCTGTTGAAAGGAATTTAAGTAATAGTACTAAGGGGTCGGAAGGGTGTTTTAAGCTGCCATGAATTGTATGAACACAAAGGATTCTTATTACTTGGTTTTTTTCGCTCGTACTTACAAATGAAGACTGAAGGGGTATTTATAGCCCTTTGAAATGAAAACCTATCCTTCCGGTTTGATGACCGGTTACCTAGACTGAATAAAAGAAGACAAAGATGCCTAATCAATTACAACTTTTCTAAAAAAAAAGAGAAAATTCTATCTTTAATAAAGATGTTGTCAGCTGAATTATTTGAAAAGTAGATTCCCACTGTCTGTTTAAATTATTGAAGTTAGCCGCCCTTCGTCATTGCTTACGACTGGCTTCTAGAAGTCTCGGTATGTACTGTCTATTGTTGGAATCGTGTCACCATCTGATTGGCCATCTTGCATTATGTCATCATCCGGCTCCGGCCATGGGGTTTCTTCGTCTCTGTTGATGATGTGGTCTTGTACTAACTTATCTCCTTCTCCAATGAACGGGAGAAGCATGTCCCAGTTGCCTTTTGCCCAAACTTGGGTATAATGTCCTTCTGCCATAAGTTTGTAATGATGCCAAGGAAAAAACCTAGGCAGCTCTGGTGTTGCTTGATAATCTTTAATAAATTCTTTATGGTAATTGTTTAGAACGTTTTCCTTATACACCTACCTGTCTTGATCATGGATCCAAAAAAGACTTGAAAAATCAATATGTTCCTCAATTTTAACTGTCATTTCGAGTAACTCTTGATCTTTTAATTCACTGCTAATAAAAATTCTTTTTCTGGATGGTCTATAGGTATGACTGTCTGCTTCAGGAAAGGATGCGGAAATTTTACATCCCACCTCTTTAGGATATGATTGGATAGCCATGTTGCCTGCTACCAATGTGAATTTTTTCCCAAAACTGATTATGATTTTTTTTGTAGTAGGTGTTAACCTAAATCGAACATAATCAATCATTCCATAATGATAGAATTGAGTGATTAGTTCATGAGGCATGTCTGTTTTGAATAAGTCTATCTGTAATAGTAAGACTCTTGTATCTTTTCCCTCACTATTTATCCTTTCTATCACCTTTACTCCTGTGTATTTTAATTCACGAAAGACTATCTGTACAATCATTTGCTGCAGTCTGTATAGGATTATCGAAAATCATGTGCAAATTTTCTTGGAAATAATGTCATCAAGCTCCTTGAATCTGTCTAAGACTGGTTGTAGTGTTTCTCTCCATGGTATATCAAGGATACGGGCTTTGAACCTGTTGAAGTCTCTGTTGATAATAGGCTCACTTGTTGCAGCCTTTGAATTCTGTAATTTTTCTTCAAGAATGGCTACCTGTTGTTTTAACATTTTGTTTTCAACCTGTAACTGTATGACTTGATTGTTCTTTTCTTTTTGAATAAGCTGTTTTTGAAGGGTTGCAATAACCTCTTCCTGTTTTTTAATGACCTAAGCTAACACAGGAGTTAGAAAAAGGAACAGATGTAACAAAAAGTATAAATCATCCTATAATCCTACATTTAGAAAAAATAGGATTAATAGGGGAAGATATTAGAAATTCAAAAGTTACATACACATGCAAATTTAAAATAAAAAACCCTGATATTACAATCAGAACAGCTAATATAGAATACAGTCCGTTGGATAAAGAAGAATTTAAGATCCAAAATCCAGAAATGATAAAACAAAAGTTAATTAGAAAATCAGAAAGTCCACATAGATCAACAGCTTTTTTAGTAAGAAATCACAGTGAGATTAAAAGAGGAAAAGCTAGGATAGTCTACAATTACAAAAGACTTAATGATAATACAGAAGATCATGGGTACAATATACCTAATAAAGACTCTTTAGTCAACTTAATTCAAAGAAAAAAGATTTTCTCAAAATGTTCAAAAAAGAATTAACATACAAATTAGTTACTAGAACTATAGAAGATAGATTAATGACAATAACACATTACATTGACCCAATCGGAATAGAGTTTATAGACTTTTCAGGAAATTATAGCCTTAAATATGACATTCCTCAGGTAAACATTAGTCCAAAATATGTAAAATCTAAAGATTTTATACTAGGATTAAATTTTATACTAGGATTATAAGGAGCTATTACAATAACAAAAAATTACATTACCTTGAGTAAACACATATATAGTATTCCAACCTTAAGATATAATCAAACATCAGAGTTGGCACAAAAGCGTGGTGGACCTTCGTCTCTGTTGATGATGTGGTCTTGTACTAACTTATCTCCTTCTCCAATGAACGGGAGAAGCATGTCCCAGTTGTCTTTTGCCCAAACTTGGGTATAATGTCCTTCTGCCATAAGGTTGTACTGATGCCAAGGAAAAAACTTAGGCAGCTCTGGTGTTGCTTGATAATCTTTAATAAATTCTTTGTGGTAATTGTTAAGAACGTTTTTCATGGATATTTCTTCATAAGTCTCCGGGTAACTTAACAAAATATTTATCACATAATTCATCATTCATAGCTTGTCCTGTTTGTGATAGTAATCTGGTAAAATCTAATGTAAATTCATTTATATATTTCATGTCTGCTATATTTAACTGTTCTAAATTTCTAATAGCTGTATTTTGTATAAGAGTAGTATTTTCTGCATCATCTACTCCTCTCATTCACTTTGTAAGTATTCATATTATTCTCCTTCTGTTAAATTATAATGTGTTATTGTAGCATAATTTTTGTATTTAACAAGTGGTTTAACGGAAACCCAATTTTTTTTGATGACTTTATGATACTATTGCTTATGTTTTTTGAGAGAAGCATAACGAATTCGTGATACTATTAGTATTCTTTTTTTATATAAAAGACAGAAATTAATAAATTATTCATGATATTATGATATATTATAATATACTTTTGCAAAAGCAAATACAAAATGTTGTAAGCACGCTCGCCAAATATACTTATATACGGAGTATTTATATACTAGTAAAAAAATATTATGTCCCAATAAATGATTAAGTAGGCACATTACTGACTGAAACGTATTCGTGCATTATATAGATATGCAAAACAATAGACATAAATATTATATAAACGTGTACACAGAAACTTCAAAATGATAAAACAAAGGATCCTTAATCTCTTATTTACTTGGACATCAGTTATGGGGGAGTGGGAAGTTAAAAACGGTTAAGGGAAGGGGGAATTCATGCTGTTGGATCATTTGTTGAGATTCAATCTCATCCGCTCTTTGTCTCGGCGGTTACCTCCATTGTCTATTGTAATATAGATTCAATTTGTTTCACAACAATTGTAAAGGTATATCGTATTCAATATGTTTCTAAACAACTGTCTCATTAGTCTCTCAATTCTCAATATCAATCCTCAATACAAATTGTAACTTTAAAAAAATTAATTTGGATTTAGATTTATTTGAATTAAGATTTAGACAAAGTTCTCTCTCTATAAATATACTTTGGTTCCTTTTTTGTGTTTACTCTTTAGATTTTAATTTAGATTTTGAATAATTGGAGATGTATATAGTTGAAATGGTGTTTGCTCCGTTGTATTCTCTCCGATGTGCGAGCCTTTGCATTCTCTCGTTTATGAGAGCTTTGTTTTTTCTTTTGTTTTTCGACATTCATGTTGGAATCATACATGGAGAATAGCATGACTTGAAAAGTTTGGTTAGCGATTTATTGCTAACCCAAAGGCCTTAAATCATCGTATGCTTAAAATGCTAAATATTTTTCGATTGAAGATTTTGTAAATGTCGATATATGACAGTGTTCAAGCTACCTTGGAGAGACATATGTGCGTTCCAGGGTATTGTTAAGAAATGTACGAGGTGAAAGATTAAGAATGCTACTACAACTTCATGCACGAACACTCAATTTCACCATCCCTCTTTTTTACATTTCTTATGTACTTGTGTAACTGCCAAAATAATGATTTATAATATTTGCGCTTTTCCCTTAATTTAATGGCGGTGTAAGTTAAAAAAACCGCTTCACAATATAATATATTGTTTACGAGAATAAAGAAAAAGCAAGAATTGTAAGTATGCAAATAAAAATAATAAAAGTAAAAGATAAAAAGTGAGGTAAAAATAGTTTTTTTTTAATATTATTTATTTTTTATTTATGAGTGTGATAAGTGGATTCATTGATATTTTGGAATAATAATGTTTATTATGGGACACCCAAAAGAAAAAAATAAACATAATAATCCCTTAATCTCAATTGAAAGTTCAATTTTTTTTCAAAAGGCTGTTTCAATAGAAAAATTCGAATCCCAAAATGAGTTTTTATTAATTTCTTTGTTCCGATTTAAAGGTTTTACTTTTTTTTAGTCTGTCAATTGAGTCGTCAAGTTGGGACGATCCCGTCGGGACGTCCCATCCCGCCATACAAATGGGACGGGATGGGACAGAATATTTTAGTCCCGTCCCGTCTCGTCCCGTTCCCGTCGCGAGACAACATAGTGCGGTCCCGCCCATCCCGTCCCGTCCCGTCAAGTACGCTTGCTGATGAGTTGGCCTTGCCTTGGCTCGGCCTTGGCCTTGAACATTTTTTTCCACATTGAAAGAAAAATATAAACTGTGCCTTGGGCCTTGGCTCGGCCGGCCTTTGCTTGGCCTTGGCCGTAGCCTTGAACATTTTTTTCCACATTGAAAGAAAAACAATAAATTGTGCCTTGGGCCTTGGCTCGGCCGGCCTTGAACATTTTTTCCCACATCGAAAGAAAAACAAACTAAAATGTGGCATGTGGCTATATATATGAGGCCTTGGCCGGGATATCAAGCATAATTGGGCTGTGGCCTTGCCTTGCCTTGGCCTTGGTGCCTAATCAACGCCTAATCTCTCCTAGTCAATGGGTCCCGCATTGTCCTGCGTCCCGCAATAGATTTGGGACGGGACGAAGTATTTTAGTCCCGTCCCGTCTCATCCCGCATTAGTCGCGAGACAACATAATTTCGTCCCGTCCCATCCCGTATTTCCGAATTGACAGCTCTATCTGTCACAGTTTAAGGTTCTTAGTTATTTTATTACTTAAAATGGATAATGAGACTCAATTGTCATCCTCACAATAAAAACTCTTAGACCATCTCCAATGGTTTCAACTACCCAAATTATTCAACTGCCTCCACAACAGCCTCTCTCTCATCCACCTAATCATTCAACTACCCATTCAATTTTAACCCCTCTAATGGTTAGTTTAAAAAAAATTCAATCCCCTCCAACTCATCATCCTATACCCCACCACTTTTATTTTACTTCCCTACTTTTATTTTATTTGATTTTATATTTTTTATTTTTATGATTAATAAAGTAATTATTATTATTATTATCGTTTATTTTATATTCTTTATTTTTTTATTAATAAAAAAATAATTATTATTATCATTTATAATTAAAAAATACTTCACACTTAATTAATTTTTTAAATTGCAATTAAATAAATACGAGAACTGACGATAATTATTATTAAATCAAAGAAAAATTACAATAGACTCGACACACAATACAATAAAACTATTAAATCACACATTAAAATACTTAAAAATAATATTTATTCGCGTCACATTTCGAACTTTGCCCATATGTGCTTGATTAGATCCGCCTGCAATTCATGATGAACTTTTGGATCACGCATTTTCGATCTAGCACGCACATGATTTGCAAATGCAGGTAGTACCTCAGTTGAGAATGGTTGATGTGTACTAGACCCACTTGCCTCGGGCTGTTGTGTAGTAGACCCTGTTGCCTCGGGTTGAAAGTCTTTCCAATTTTGAGCATACTTATCTCTTTCATCCTCAACAATCATATTATGCAATATGATACATGTCCTCATGATGATAGCCAAGTCAGTTATTTCCCTTATTCGAGCTAGTTCTCGAATGATTTTAAATCGAGCTTGGAGCACCCCAAATGCTCGTTCTATATCCTTCCGATAGCCCTCCTGAAATTTTGCAAATAATTTATCTTCTTCACTTTGAGGAAGTCTAACTGATTTGACGAAAGTCGGATAAGAAGGGTAGATACCGTCATAAGATAATACGTCATATTATACGGACGTTGATTCACAAAGAAGTTGACTCGTGAAGTCTAACTGATTTGACGAAAGTCGGATAGGATGTATATGAAGAGGGTGTTATTTGAGAGGTTAATGTAGGAAGAATATGAAGAGGGTGTTATATTTATAAGAAAGTTGAGTGGTCGAAAATGACGGATTCCAAATAAATTCAATCGAGTTAATAAAGTTGAGTGGTAAAAAATGACGGATTCCAAATAAATTCAATCGAGTTAATAATTAGGAAATTTATATGGATAAAAATTGGGGCGTATATTTTGAGGGGGTGGTTGGTTGGAAGATTGATTTTCAACATTAGGATTGTTATAGTTGAGAGGAAAATTACTGAAATTTTGAGTGTTGAAATGGTTGTTATTGTGATCCATTTCACAAAAAAGAGGGGTTTTTTTAGGTTGATGAAGGATAATTAGGAAATTTATATGGAAAAGGAGGAATTTTTTTGCTGTGTCGAAATCAAATGAAAGTAAAGTCTATTTATAGAGAAAAAAATTTATGAATTTTGGTGTAAATTTTTATTTTTTTTGATATAGATAATGGCCTTTGAAAATTCGGGTGTGTTTGAATAAAATTCAAATCACAGCAGCCAATAGGAAATTGACACTTGACATTAAAAGAAAAAAAAAAAAAAAGGCGTTGATGGGCAGACGCGCCCCTGTCGGCGGTTGTGAGCCACGCGCCAGTCGGTCGAATCACAAGGCGCCACGTGGCGAAGCCCCATCAAAAAAAAAATTCTTTCAACCGGGTTGAAAAAATTCAACATATGGCCCACAATTTTTTTTCAACTCTTCACTCCAATGGTTTCAATGGTTTAAACATTTTTTCAACTACCTAAAAATCACCCATTGGAGATGGTCTTATCAATTTATATCTCCTACTTAGTGCTTGTTTGGCAAAACTGAAAATTAAGCTCTGAAAATATAGAGCTGAAAATTAAGAGCTGAAATCATTAAGTTGCTGAATTTTGAAGACTTATGTTTGTTTGATAATGACAAATCACTTACATCTGAATTTTCAGAATTTCAACTCAACATTTAAAATATTATATGAATAATATTTATGATTTTATAATAAAATAAATTCATTATTGACATATACATTATTATTATTATTATTATTATTATTATTATTATTATTATTATTATAAGTAAATTTTAATCTTATAATATTTAAATATTTTTATTTGTACTTTCTTTATCCCATAATAATATTTATCTTGATTAGTTTGGTAAATATGATCACAAATGTTGACAAATAATAAAAAAAAATATATAATGATACTTTAATAAAATTATTATTAAATGTTAATATTAAAAAAATTATATTTTCATACTTGGTCAAATATAATTTGTATGAAAAGAAAAAATATTTCAACAAAAGGAAGTAACAATAAATAAATAAATAAAATATGTTGATGTGTGGATTTAAACTCATTCCCTTTTTTTCTCATTCTTTCCACCTCTTACCTTGTTAAGCTACTCCTTGTCCACTTAAAATTAATAGTCTTTTTAAAGACAATCTTAATTATTTAAGTGATTCAAATTTACCTTACCAAACAAACTTAATTTTTTAATCTCTTAAAGTGTTCCAAATTAAGATCTTAATTTGGTTACCAAACAGGCCCTTAGTCTTCACTCTAACATTTTTTTTTAATTTTCGTGTCAAGTCAAACTAAGAACATTAAATCAAATCAGAATAAAGAAAATACTTATTTATTTGTGGGTCCCACATGTCATAATCACAACCATTATCAACTAACTATTCTTTACCTTAATTTTTCTTTTATACTCAATATATATACGTTCGCATCAAGTTACCTTTTTCACCTTTTTCTTAATTTTGAACCACACACATTATTCCAGTTTTTCTGTTTGAGATCTATGTTTGCACAAATCCAAACTCTAAGACGAGACGTTTTCCCCATGCTTTATTGACTTCCGCGCGGAAGGAAACTGCAAAGGGCAGACGCCGCTGGAGGAGGAGAAACCCGATAGTACAGCAGAAATGACCAGAGTTTAGACACATAAATTAAGCTTTTGCAGCAGAAACAAGCCTATGTAAACATGAAATGTATATCACTTTTTCTTGCATACATTCTAATGAAAACATAGAAATTAAGGTCTAATTCGCCCTCTACATTGGTATGTCACATTGCAAATAGGATCAACAACAACAATGTACTCGTGAAAAGGCTTGGAAAGAGATAAGGGCATATGAACCATAATACCCGAACTATAGAGTAACTTTGGATTTGATACCTAAACTGATTTTTATTGCGTACAATATACTCAACTTTTTTTTGTTGAAGAATGAAATTTGACCGTCAAGCACAAATCAATTCAAATGGAAATTGGGGATGATTTTTGAGTAGTTATTGAGAGAGAATGGGAGGTGTTGTGGGTCGGCTGAATTGTTGTTTACTTTTTCTTAATTCTTAATTCTTGTGCCCAATTTTTTGGTCTCCACCCCTCACGTGAGCGGAGGAAGGGAGTATGTTGTTTACTTTATTATGCCATATTTGATTAGCAAAAAGCATCAAATATAAATAAAAACACTTTCTCAATTTTCAAACTCATATTGCTTTCTCTACTTAAAAAAAGAGAGTAAAAACAGTAAGGACCGCAACGATATTCAATGCTTTGTTATTTCTAATACTAAAAATTTAACCTATTATTAAATTAATTAACTGGGATTAAGTTGGATGAGGGGCTCCCACATAAATGTAAATTAATTTTGACCGTTGATCTATTAACAGTAAGCATCGCCAAGTCTTAAACTTTGAATGTAGCAGAGAGTAGAATTCTTTGTTGTTGCAGTTTCAAATCCAAGAAACAAGATTTTATTATATTTATATCAACTTATTATTAATAGAATAATAATTTACCCTTCTTAAATAATTAAATGTCTTTTTTATAATCATTTTGATGTTATCAGGCCAAATGGTTGCACAGGGCTGATTCGAACAAAGGAAATGAGGATAATTCGGCTATCTTCTTTGTTGGTCACCTACACACATGAAAAACGAGTCAACTAAGCCGGGAGCGTCTCCGGCGTTACCCCTCCGACATGAGAGTAAGCTAACTGGTCTTAATATCAAGCAATGACTATGGAGTTTAGAGGGAGAAAGCTTAAGAGAACAAGAAAATGACTTACATAGTGATGTTTTTGAGGTTCCTTTTATACTCCCACACCTCATGTGCAAGGCACATGTCTTGAACACATGTCAATCATCTACAAGGGGTGCTAGCCACCCACAATGTTAGTGGAGATGCCAACTTTTTGGTCTGACAGACTTCTTATCATTGACGGTTATGGTGGGACACAGATGGGACAACCTAGGTATCTTTCAAAAGTCACCATTGTCATGCAAGTCGCCCAGGCGACAATCACGAGGAGGCGGCAAACTTCGAATTGCCGCCGACTCGGACATCAATCTTAGCGAGATTCCCGCCTCGGCGATATCATTCTCAGTTATCAATAATCCCGGATATACTTCCCGCTTGGTCTAATTCTCGCAAGCCGGCCTATGGATGTCGCCTCATCACTTTGGGCCCACTTTACATCATGTGCTAATACGCTTTAACCCAAGATTATCATATTGGGCCTCATTTACTGTTTCAGACCCAAATCCATTTTTTACAATCACATCACATTTAGTCTTTAAATGAATTGTATTTATTTTTGAAAAAAAATGTTCCAAAGTGATATTTATGACAAAATATGATATCAGAATAGTTGCCTATAAAATAAATTAAAAAATATTAGCATGCTCCCACAGTCCCACTAAAAGTGTTTTTTTTTTTACGGGAATTATGAAAAATATTATTATAATAATAGTGAAATAAGTGTTGTGAGTATAACTAATGAGGTAAGAGAGATAATACGGGATATAAAATAGCAATTGAATATAGTTGTAAACATTAAACATTAGAAAACTCAAGCAGAAAGGATGCCAAATTCAAAGATACTCTACATTTTTTATTTTGAAAATCTTGACATTCAATCCAAAAGAATTTAATAGTGAAAATATGAAACTTTCAATTTAGCTAGTTTACATCGAAATATATTTCCAAATTTTCGAAAAAGAATGTTCAATTTTGAGATTTTTTTTGTGCTAAAATATATTTTTTAAACAATATTTTTTCACTATTCATTCTATATTTTCAAAATTACATAGTATTTCTTATGAAATTAGGCCCAAGTGAAATGAAAAAAGATATTAAGATCACGTACTCTGTACGAGTTTGCAATTGGGATTTAGTTAAGCCGACGTTTACACGAGTGGATCTAGAGACGACGGGTCGAAATCGGGCGGGTTTTGGCTAAATTCGAATCCGACTCGCCAAAAACAAATGAAGTTATCAAACCCGTTTGAGCCGACGATCATCAAACCTGGATCCGACCAGGTTAAAATGTTGCTAGTTTTTTTTTTTTTGCTTTGACCCAAATATTCTCATTAGCTTAAACCCAACAGCAGAATCATTTTGATATAAACAACAACAACAATGTAATTAGAGATACATGGAGGGGTATACGGGTGAATCAACATATAAGGTTACCGTGTGGGTCGGCCCGAGCCGCGTCTCAAAGGATTAACAAACCCGGACCCGAACCCAAACCCAAACCCAAACCCGTCGAGTTTTGAAAAGTTGTTACCCAACTCGTCCCACTTGTCGCTCGAACCGGAATGATTCGAAAACGGGTTGGGTTCAGAGTAATTGCCATCAATAAGTGTATCCCTCATTCTAGGGGTGTGCATGAAAAGCCGAAACACCGAAAAAATTGTGCCGAAATTACCGAATAACCGATTAAAACCGAAATGTGCGGTTTCTTTTTAAGTAGAAACCGAACTTTTCGGTACGGTACGGTTTTTCTATTTGGCTACCGATATAAAAAATCGAACCGTACCGATCATACTAAAACAATGTTGTTTTACTAGTATTTTTGGATGTTTATATACTAATTTATATGCATTTCACATTTAATTACATATTTCACTTACTTATCTAATTATGCACACTAAAATAAAATATTCATTACTTGATAAAGTGGTTAATTAATAATTCATTAATTCGTTAACATGTTTTTACATGTCTTTATTTCTCAACTCTTTATAAGTTCATGATTTTGCTTGTTTTTTTTTTTTTTTTTTTTTAAATAGGCAATGTTGGAAAAACATAAAAAAGATGAAAAAGTATAACAATGGTAACGCCTTTAAAAGCAGAAAAAAAATCGAACCGATTTCAACCGAAATCGAAAACCGAAACACCGAACCGAATGAAAACCGAACTCAAACAGTTTTTATATTCAATAAACTGAAAGTATTCGGTACGAAATCGATTTTATATCAAAACCGAACCGTACCGCGCACACCCCTACCTCATTCAACCATTCATGAAGGATATATTTGTTATTTTACTCCCGATTTTCCAACATTTCGATGGAATCAAATATTTACTATTTTTTGCTTGAAAATACGATAAAATAAAACAAAACGACTAATAAAATGCAATTTTCATCATGAATCATCAAAAAAACATTTTTTCTATAAAAAAAAATTGCATACATCTGACCACTTAGGCCTTGTTTGATTTTTGATTCAGAGCCTCTTAATGGAATGTAACTCTGATTCGATCGGACCTTAAGCAAATAAAATAAGTGTTTTTTTTTTTTTTTTTCGGTTCATACCTAATATAGCAGGCTCTTAAATTTAACTTAATTTTAAGCCATAATGAGAATGTCGTTCAGCGCCTCTAATCCGGAATTTTGGACAAAAATCTCCTCATAAAATTTTCATAATGCCCATATTACCCTTGCTTATGAGGATGAGAAGGGCACCGTTTCATTCATTTGCTTCCATTGCTGCTTACGATTCTAGGGTTCTCCAGCGGGTTCTACAGCGGCGCTCAAGCAACGACGGGTAAGCTCCTTCCCTTTCTCCTTCTCCCTCTCCTTCTATCTTCGTCTTCCTCTCCCTCTCTTTCTCTTTCTATTTTTAGGGTTCAGGCCAGGCGTTTAGGTAGGGTTTTAATTTGATGGCGTCGGAGGATGTAGTAGGCAAGACTAGCGCGACAATCGTTAATCTGGCTGAAGAAGCGAAGATTGCTAGGGAAGGTGTTAAGGCTCCCAGTCGCACTGCCTTGCTTAGCATCTTCAAATCTCTCGTTGCTGGCGGCGTCGCCGGTGGAGTGTGAGTTCCTTCCTCCTTGCTGATTTCAATCTAATTAACGTTTTGTTACTGTTTTATGTTCGCTATTCGTCCGATACAATCTATAGTTTTTATCAGTTGAAATGCGGAAGCCTGTTTAAATTCGAAGTACTTTTCATTTCTCCTATCTGGTTTCGATGTATTATAATCCATTTTGACCATTAAACGAACTTAGAATCCTTGAGGAGACGCTTTTTTGGCCCTAGGTATGCATTTTGATTTGGAATTAATCCGAGTGATAGATCGTGCTATTGTTGATAATTGATACGTCCTTTGCACCACAAAAGTAGTCTCAGTATATATTTGAATTGTTTTTTCATTCAATCTTCTCGTGTTTGAATGGAATATACTCCTCCAACCCGCTACAAATTACACACTTTCCTCATTAATTTTCCCGCTGCAGATCACACTTTCTAAAATGGCAAAAAATCTTTACTATTTCATCCACTAATTCTCTCTCCTACTTTACTTTTATACTCACAACACCAATCAATTCACTATTTCCTATCCCACTTTCTCTCTCCTACCTCACTTTTCATACTCACAACACTTACTCCACTAACTTTCTCCTTAATTCGCGTGCAAACAGTAACTGTGTGATTTGTAGCGGGACGAAAGGAGTAAGTCTTTTTAATTATTGAACTTAGTTAGAAGCATAAAGAGTCATGTTTTATCAAAGCTATACAAATTGAGGTTTAATAGTTGGTTTTTACTTTATGCACACACACACAACACACACATATACTATGTAATTGTGAAGTTTTTGATTACCCCTCCCTCTCTATTACTTGATTAATGTATGCTAAATATTACCCCTAGAAGTGGCTAATTTGACTTTGAAAGTCATGGAACGGCTGTTGTTGAGCTACAAAGTATTAACTTCATGATTTTGGCATGTCTTTGGTGACTTCATTATAGTTTAGTACTTGACTAACATGGTCTTAATTCTGTGTAATATTCTTTTTTTGGAAAAATGCAACAATTAGCATCCAACTATTGCACTTTTGTGGATATTACTATTAAATTTTTTTTTTGGATCCAACACATGCAACTTAATTTATTTTGCATTCATTATCACTATTACTAACACAATTAGTTTTTCTCAAATAGGTAAGTTCTTTTTCTTAGTTAAATGATCAATTTGGAAGGTTTTATAAACATATGGATCAAACTGAAATTTTTAAAAATACAAAGACCAACTTGAAAATTTTTCTATTTTTTTTTATTATCAAGTTAGTTATTCATGAATTTAAAGATAATTATTCATAGCATTTTTAATTCACCATCAATAATAAAAAAAGAAGTTGGTAAGTAATTTTTTTTCATAAAAAAAATACAACACATACTTAAAGAAATTTAACAAACACATAAAACTTATATAATTTTCTTAAAATAAAATATCATTTTAAAAATATTCTATTTTAAAAGTCAGTCAAATGGAATAGAAAAAATTTCAAGTTGGTCTTTGTATTTTTAAAAATTCCAGTTTGATTCATATGTTTATAAAACCTTTCAAATTGATCATTTAACTGAGAAAAACTAACTGTGTTAGTAATAGTGGTAATGAATGCAAAATAAATTAAGTTGGATGTGTTGGATCCAAAAAAAAAAAAGTTTAATGGTAATATCCACAAAAGTGCAATAGTTGGATGCTAATTGTTGCATTTTTTCCTTCTTTTTTTTGTCCCGGGAATACTAGGAAATTCAGGCAATATGTTTTGGTCTTTTAGAGTTCAGCTACAGAGGATCTAATGCAGTTGTTTAGGCTTTATAGGGTTCATATTATTGCGTTTCGGAATTGGATGTTACTTCCCTAAACAATGAATTGATTAGAATCGTTTATATGGTTGTCATAAGCCTTGGTTTGCAATTCTTTTCAATATCTTGGAAACAAATTCAGTGATGTAGGATGAACTATTGCTGCCTGGACTATGCTGTGTAGAGTTTTTCAGTTTCTTCAAAAGTAACTGTTTACAATTAGCTATGCACGTGCACCTTAGTTCTTTCCTTACAGATTTATTATGCTCTTGGTAAATATGAAATAAATTACTCTTTCTCTATCCCATGAGAACAAAATGGGCATTCATTTTGCACGTTGGTGCTACCATATTTGCCAAGGTTAATCTCTGAAAATGGTGACGGGTGAAATTTTGAAAATGAACAGTTTGAATTTGTAATGCTAACTTTGGTAACTTTATCAAGAAATTGATATTCTTTCATTCAGAGGCATGTTTTTTTTTTAAAATGAACAAGCATTCTTAAGTAGGGATGGCAACGAGTCGGGGTTGACCTAACCGAACCCGACCGACCCGAAATAGCTGAAATCGACCCGACATGTAAAACAGTCGTGAAAAAACATGGCAGTGAGCAGTTTAAAACAACCAACAAAACAACCTTAAAAACAGCCTATTTAAGTTACATAATACCAATACCAACAATATTAGTTTAACAAATCTATAGCAAATCCTAAATATTACAATCCAAATAACTAGATTCAAATAAATTCTTAAATAGACAACATATCCAAAATAAGTGACACAATAATTTCATTCTCCAAAAGTCCCAAGCCCATTGAACTCCAAAATATTTGCATCATCTCCAAGCCAAAATTCAAGCACCTACATGAACAAAAAATAGATATATAGTTAATGACATATTTACAAGTAAAAATTCAAGCACCTAAAAAAATAATAAAATTCTTTACCAAGTAACTCATCAACAACCACATCTAAATCAACATCACAAGTTGCCAAGTTTTGCACACTACCCACCTCCAAAGAAAGACCTATATACAAAAAAGTAATGAGAAAAACTACACAAGTAAAATTTACAAGTTTTAAAACTAAAAGCTAACAATTTATAATAGTTACCGGGATTTTCATTTCGTAGCCAATTTTGAAGGCACATCAATTCTTCAATGGTATTGGGAGCCAATCTACTCCGATTTGGACTAATCAATCTTCCACTTGTGCTAAAAGCCGCTTCCGACGCAACACTTGTAACCGGAATAGCAAGCACATTCCTAGCAATTTTTCGTAAAGTTGGAAATTTAAATCCATTACTCTTCCACCATCCCAAAACATCAAAGTTACCCTTTTCCTATAGGCAACACCGACTCTTCCAAATAGTGATCAAATCCCGATTTTACATCCCTTTGACTTGAAGTACTACTCACAAACTTTCTAAAATCGGAAAACCTTTCACTTGCATTCCGACTAACACTTGAAGAGGATGCTCCACTCACAACCGTTTGATTCACATCATTTTTATTTTGGTACTCACTCAACAAATTATAAAAAGAATTTCAAATTTTTTCAATCTCAATAAAAGCATGGCTAGCATGAATTTTAGGCAAAAAATACTCAATAAGCTTCATCTTATATATCGGATCCAAAACACATGTCATTCCTAAAGTTTCATGACATTCACTCCAATACTTATCATACTTCTCAAGCATCTTGTTTGCCATATCGGAAATAAAAAGTTCGGAATCAAGAACCCAATCATTCAATGCCAATTTTATTTCACAAATATGGAGGACAAACTCATTAGAAGTAGGATAAGAAGTTCCCGAAAACAACAATGTCACGTCATAAAACTTTTTCAATTTTTCGGTGATGTTTTCAACTCTTCTCCAATCTTCCTCATCCGGTAAACAAGTATAAGACTTTTCTTTTAGTTTTAATTGTGGAAAAACAAGTTTATACCGCAAAGCCGTCTCAAGCATGATATAAGTCGAATTCCACCTAGTGGGACAATCAAGAACCAAACAAGTAATGTCTTTCATGGATAATTGACGGGTCGCATCCTCAAACTTTTGAATTCTACTACGAGAACCTATCCACTATTTCTCACATTTCCAATTTCCTCCTTAATAATTTCCAAACCATCCTTCACAATCAAATTTAAAATGTGTGCACAACACCGCATGTGAAGAACTTTTCCCCTCAAAATAAGTGTATTAGGATCTAGTCTATCACCAATCTTATCCAACATAGCATCATTAGAACTTGCATTATCAACCGTGATAGTTGACATCTTCCTATCAAGATTCAATTCCATTAATGCTTCAACACGAGATTCAGTAAGGACATCACTATTATGCGGAGGGGGAACATAACTAAACCTAAAATAAAAAGAATTTATAAGAATGAATTCTCAACAAACAAAAACAAATAACAAGTAAAAAAACAAGTTGAGCAAACTATAACTTATGATAGTAAATTAAGACATACCTCACAATTCGATTTTGCAAAGCCCACGAGGAATCAATTTAATGGGCGGTAATTGCCATGAATTCTTTCTTGGTCGGCTTCGCAGTCCACATATCCGTAGTGATAGCAACTCTCGTGTTCAAGCCCTCCAAATCCTTAATCAACTTCTCTTTAATGAAATGATAAATCTTAAAAATATCACTCTTGATTGTATTTCTTGTAACCAATTCAAATAAAGGTTGGAGGTTCATTGCAAATTTATGAAATCCACGGTGATCTACAATACTCAACGGATATTCATGTAACACTTATCATATCCAGAAGATCTTTTCTTGATCGGGCTTGATCAAAAGCAAATGTGCGAAACTCCACCTTACCATCTTTTCTCCTCTCACCAGGTTGTAATAGCATTTGTGAAACATCTTTACTTGAAGTCTTTCTACACATGGCTAAGTGATTTTTCAAATGAGTAGTATCAGAACTACCTTTCCCATCCAATTTCTTTTGACAATGATTACAAACAGCTTTTAGTACCCCATTAATTATTTGTCTAGTCATCTCTTGCCATACCTTAGATTTTAAAGCCCTAGTGTTTTTAGAAGAAGAATCGATCTCATTCAAAGAAGGGTTTGAACAAATCGGCGTTTTACTCGCAACACTTTGGGAATCTAACATAGGTTCATCTCCCTTCTCATATATATGGAAATCATCATCATCATTAGCACTTTCATTCTCTTGAGCAACCTGTTTCGACATCTAAGAAAGAAAAAAAGTCAATTAACTTCAAATAACACCCGTATAACATGAACATTCAATGGTAGCCCAACGAATGTAATTAGGTTCAATACCTGAAATTAATAAAAGACCGGAGGAGCGTAGGAGCAGCTTCGAGCCTTCGACTTCGTCTCTCTCTCTCTCTCTAACTTTCTCTCTCAAGCGGCGTAGGGGTGAGGGTGAAGACCGAAGGGAGAACCGAACTTGCCTTAGGGTTAGGGTAAGAGAGGGGTATATCATATATGGGTAAAATAATTGTATACTAAGTCGGGTCGGGCACCATTGACATACCGAACCCGACGGGTTTTAAAATATGACTACCGAACCCAACTCGAACGGGTCAGATATTTTCGGGTTCGGGTCGGGTCCGGTAAAATTGCCATCCCTATCCATATATATGAGAAGGGAGATGAACCTATGTTAGAATCTCAAAGTGTTGCGAGTAAAACGCCAGTTTGTTCGAGCCCTTCTTTGAATGAGATCGATTCTTCTTCTAAAAACACTAGGGCTTTAAAATCTAAGGTATGACAAGATATGACTAGGCAAACAATTAATGGGGTACTAAAAGATGTTTGTAATCATTGTCAAAAGAAATTGGATGGGAAAGGTAGTTCTGATACTACTCATTTGAAAAATCACTTAGCCATGTGTAGAAAGACTTCAAGTAAAGATGTTTCACAAATGCTATTGCAACCTGGTGAGAGGAGAAAAGATGGTAAGGTGGAGTTTCACACATTTGCTTTTGATAAAGCCCGATCAAGAAGAGATCATCTGGATATGATAGTGTTACATGAATATCCGTCGAGTATTGTAGATCACCATGGATTTCGTAAATTTGCAATGAACCTCCAACCGTTGTTTGAATTGGTTACAAGAAATACATTCAAAGAGTGATATTTTTAAGATTTATCATTCCATGAAAGAGAAGTTGAGTAAGGATTTGGAGGGCTTGAACACGAGAGTTGCTATCACTACGGATATGTGGACTGCAAAGCTGACCAAGAAAGGATTCATATCAATTACCGCCCATTATATTGATTCCTCGTGGGCTTTGTAATAGTTTGCTCAACTTGTTTTTTTACTTGTTATTTGTTTTTGTTTGGTGTGAATTCATTCTTATAAATTCTTTTTATTTTAGGTTTATTTATGTTCCCCCTCCACATAATAGTGATGTCCTTACTGAATCTCTTGTTGAAGCATTAATGGAATTGAATCTTGATAGGAAGTTGTCAAATATCACGGTTGATAATGCAAGTTCTAATGATGCTATGTTGGATAAGATTGGTGATAGACTAGATCCTAGTACACTTATTTTGAGGGGGAAAGTTCTTCACATGTGGTGTTGTGCACACATTTTAAATTTAATTGTGAAGGATGGTTTGGAAGTTATTAAGGAGGAAATGTGAGAAATAGTGTTGTCTATTGGATAGGTTCTCATAGTAGAATTCAAAAGTTTGAGGATACGGCCCGTCAAATATCCATGAAAGACATTACTTATTTGGTTCCTGATTGTCCCACTAGGTGAAATTCGACTTTTATCATCCTTGAGACGGCTTTACGGTATAAACTTGTTTTTCCACGATTAAAACTAAAAGAAAAGTCTTATACTTGTTTACCGACCAGGAAGATTGGAGAAGAGTTGAAAACATCACCGAAAATTTGAAAAAGTTTTATGACGTGACATTGTTGTTTTCGGGAACTTCTTATTCTACTTCTAATGAGTTTTTCCTCCATATTTGTGAAATAAAATTGGCATTGAATGATTGGGTTCTTGATTCCAAACTTTTTATTTTCGATATGACAAACAAGATGCTTGAGAAGACATGTGTTTTGGATCCAAGATATAAGATGAAAGCTTTAGGAATGACATGTGTTTTGGATCCGAGATATAAGATGAAAGCTTATTGAGTATTTTTTGCCTAAAATTCATGGTGACCATGCTTTTATTGAGATTAAAAAAATTCGAAATTCTTGTTATAATTTGTTGAGTGAGTACCAAAATAAAAATGATGTGAATCAAACAGTTGCGAGTGAAGCATCCTCTTCAAGCGTTGGTCGGAATGCAAGTGAAAGGTTTTCGGATTTTAGAAAGTTTGCGAGTAGTACTTCAAGTCAAAGGGATGTAAAATCGGAATTGGATCACTATTTGGAAGAGTCGGTGTTGCCTATAGAGGACGAGGGCAACTTTGATGTTTTGGGATGGTGGAAGAGTAATGTTGTTAAATTTCCAACTTTACGAAAAATTGCTAGGGATGTGCTTGCTATTCCGGTTACAAGTGTTGCGTCGAAGGCGGCTTTTGGCACAAGTGGAAGATTGATTAGTCCAAATCGGAGTAGATTGGCTCTCAATATCATTGATGTGCCTTCAAAATTGGCTAAAGAATGAAAATCCCGGTAACTATTATAAATTGTTAGCTTTTAGTTTTAAAACTTATAAAATTTTACTTGTGTAGTTTTTCTCATTACTTTTTTGTATATATGTCTTTCTTTGGAGGTGGGTAGTGTGCAAAACATGGCAACTTGTGATGTTGATTTAGATGTGGTTGTTGATGAGTTACTTGGTAAGGAATTTTATTATTTTTTTAGGTGCTGAATTTTTACTTGTAAACATGTCATTAACTATATCTATTTTTTGTTCATGTAGGTGCTTGAATTTTGGCTTGGAGATGATGCAAATATTTTGGAGTCCAATGGGCTTGGGGTTTTTGGAGAATGAAATTATTGTCACTTATTTTGGATATGTTGGCTATTTAAGAATTTATTTGAATCTACTTATTTGGATTGTAATATTTAGGATTTGCTATAGATTTGTTAAACTGTTATTGTTGGTATTGGTATTATGTAACTTAAATAGGCTGTTTTGTTGGTTGTTTTAAACTGCTCACTGCCATATTTTTTTCATGGCTGTTTTACATGTCGGGTTCAGCCATTTCAGGTCGGTTTCGGTTAAGGAAGAATAGGATGTAGTTGGTTGTTTTCAAGTATTTTCTTAAGGAAGAACAGGATGTAGTTGGTTGTTTTCAAGTAATTAGTATACCACCCGTGCGTTAAACGCACGAAAAGAAAACTTTTTAAAATTTAAGTTAACTAATAAAAAAAATTCAATTTTTTGATTAACATAAAAGTGAAGTGAAACAGTTTTAATTAAAGAAAGAAATACTTATTTAAATATTTCAAACATCTATGAATATTACAAATAATAACCCTAAACCTACTTCTACACTCCGTCCCGCAATAAATGCTCAATAAATGTTCAAATTTTTTTTGGATCAGAAGAAATTTTAATTTATGGAATATTATTGAAATTTCAATTTATAAAATCTATTTGAACTTTTATTTTGAAATCGAAGTAATAAGCAATCAAGCACACATAATTCTTCGTGCCGCCTCCTACCCATAATTCTAACTTCATATTCAATTCCAAAGTCAACTCGGTCATCATTTTAATTTTATATGAAGATCATACATACAGAGAGTCCAAAGTTAACTTCATATTCAATTTCAAAGCTTCTGTTGTGGCAATAATCAAGAACAAAGTCAAAAAATTACAAAATAAAAATAATTAATGATGGAAAAAGAAAAAGGGAGCACATGAACAAACCTTAGAAATCCAATCAACATCATATAGTCTGTAGCCCAAATTCAAGTCCCCATTTCTCAACTTTTTCAAATAATCAAAACCAGGAAACTGTTCACATTCTGTCTTAATCAAAACCCCCAAACACTCATCACTCAGAAGGCTTGATACTGCAAAATCAATTGGTTAATGACAAAGTATATCAAAAACATAATCTTGCATGAGTTCAAACAAAATGTCCCAAGATTGACACAAGACTAGCACAATCAATGACCAGTGCTAACCCCATACAGAATATGCCAATTAAATTGTCATGACCAGTGCTAACCCTATACAGAATATGCCAATTAAATTGTCATAATATGGAATGACCAACACATAAAAGACCAAAGTTAAGTTTTTTTTCAACCAAAATACCCAAATTTAAGTTTTTTACAACCAAAAGGCAACCGTTGTTGAAATCATAGTTGTTAAAGGCGCTCGCTTCTCTCGCCCGCCTCGCCATATTGGCGCCTGGGAGGTTACACCGCCTCTGTTGACTCTGGCGGTCGTTTTGGAAAAGCGATAAACGCTAAGAAAATTTCGAGTCAAAATAGGAATCGAGATAGTGTCAAATTGGGATTCTAGGGTTTCCAATTTTATGGAAACATAGTCAATTTTAGGAATTCCGAGTTCGATTAAGAAATCGATTAGGAATTTCGAGTTCGATTATGAAATTGATTATGAAATCGATTATGAAATTGATTATGAAATCGATTATAAAATCGATTATGAAATCAATTTCACGGAAGTAAAACAAGCAATTCACGGCCAGGCTCGCATTGGACGGCAGCGCCGACAAAGCCTTGCAAATCGAAGCTTGGCTCTTCGGGTTTAACGTCGACTTCGGAGGTTCGCGTCGCGTTCGCGTCGACTTCGAGTTCGCGTCTACGTGTATTGTTTTTTTTTTTTTTGTTTTTTTTTCTCTGCTTTGTTTGGACTTGCGTCTGTCTCTTTTACTCCTTTTTTCTATTTCTTACTTTTTTTCTTTTCTTTTTTTCAACAACAAACGTGTTACTCTCTTTTTTTTTTAATAGCGTGTCTTCCTTTCATTGTTTTTAAGTCTTTTTTTTTCCTTTGTTTAATTGTTTAATTATTGCTTTTTTTTTCTAGTTTTAAGTTGATGTTTAAATTTATTTTTTCATAAAACAAGAAAATATTTTTGTTATTTTTTTAAATAATGTTCTTTCTTTCGGCCGTGAGATCATTATTAACAATGTCGAACATCTCCTCTACTAATTCTAAACGGAAGGATCCATGTTGGAAGTACGTGACATTAAAAGATGAAAAAAACACAAATAATACAACATGTATTATTTACTAATTATTTATTTTATTTTTCCGCCTTGCTCGCCTTTTTGCCGCTTTTCTATCGCCTCGCCTTTCGCCTTTTCTAGGTGTGTATCGCCCGCCACTCGCCTTTCGCCTTTAACAACTATGGTTGAAATTAGTCTTCTGTCAAATCTATGATGCTTGTGTCAATCTTCTTAGGTTTTATCCATTGATTCCATTGAATTCTTGCAGACCTTCTAACTCTTGGACGTTGAAGTGGATGGACTGCCTTGTGCTTCACCTTCAACAACAGTTTCATTTAGTACCTAATAAAGACAACATTAGTGCATAAATACTAAAAGTACTGAAAATAAAATATAGTATAAGTGGAGGCGGTTTAAAACCTCATTTGCAGCCACAATTGTATTTCCCTCTTTATCATTTAAAGCATGAGACAAATCTTTAATAACATATCACACTCAGTAATTGAAAACTCATATTCAGAAATCACTGGAACAATTTTTTTAACCAAATGACATACCCGCTTGTTATGTCCACTTTTCTTGCACAAACTACATTTTTTTGGCCTTGTCCCATGTGATCCTTCCACTTGAACCTGCAACAACAAATATAAAAAATTCTAAATAAGAATACAGTTAAGATACCAATACATTATAACATAAATTAAAATTATTTATCTCAATACCATCTTGTTCTTTACCCAATGGACATCCCCTCTTGTTATGTCCACTTTTCTTACACAAACTACATATATATGGCCTAGTCCCATGTGATCCTTCCCCTTGAACCTTCAACAACAAATAAAAAACATTATAAGTATAAAGTGCTAATGACGTCTGGCATCAAGGAATAATTAAACTGGTGATAGATGGGCTGCACAATTAGTGCACCATCAACACATGCTTCTTCCATACTAAGCATAGTGTAAAGGAGACTAAGTGTTTCCAGTCCTATGTCATAACATAATGGGAACAACTGATGGAACTCCATGAGCAGTAAGCTATCTTAAAAACAAATCGAGTTCAGGTAAATATTCCCACCAATTATTTTTATAAAAGACAGTTGGTTAATTCTGGTGTATCGTTTTAAAGGCCAAAGCTATTACAGATAAGAATCTATCACAACTACATGAAATCTTCTCGGTAGCATTCCTTTTCAATTGGGCACAGTTCCAACAATTTAATAGTAGCCACCGTGCAATAAATGTGTAAAACAGGGACAACAATACATCAAAAATTAATATTCAAGATTCAGTTTTAGTGATCTTGCAATACCCGAAGGTGTAATTCCATCGGTAATTGAACTGGACTGTAATTAATCAATACTTCATTTAAACAGCTCGACCTAAGATCTGCAAAATAAACATCAAATACATCACTAACAAAGAGAGAATCAATTCAAACTGTTATTGCTAGAGGAGTATTTCATATGCAACTAACTGACTAAGAACACCAGCATGATGCTTACGGGGCTACGAGATCAAGATAAAGGACAATGAACACAATAAGCAAAGTCACTTTCAAAGACATAGGCTGGTCAACCAAACACTTTCGATGCTTAACTAAAATAACTATACCTTAAACAGCATATAATTGGTTCATTTCATTCTTCATTGATGGGTTCCCGTGCTCCAAGATAATGGCTCTGTCTTCAACAAATGCACTCAAATGAACTTCATCTATGAGCTCACAACAACTAAAACAAAGCCTTAGTAAACTAACTGAAGTAAAAATAAAGCAATTTATGAGAAGAAAACTCTAAAAACAACCAATCTTCATGAATTGAAAGCAGCTTCTAGTATCTAAGAAAAGGATATGCATGATAGGGATAACCAACAACAACTCTGATATTCATTTAGAAACAACTTATAATAACCAACCTATATCAGCAGCTTCTAGTCTCCTGTAGCTTCCACCTGCACAAATATAATGATAAAACTGGATGAACAAATAAATAAATAACAAAGTTTCAATGTGGAGGATTGAAATTGAGAAATGGGTGATTCAATTGGATATGCAAATCTCAGACTAATGGATTGCATAAAATTGAGTTTGAATTAGTGATTTTGATATAGAAAATATGGATTGCATAGTTTTAGAACCCCATTCTCAGTACAGTAATACTCCCTCCAGAGGGTTTTTTCTGAACAAAGAGATAAGAAGAAATCAAAGAGATGGAATAGGAAATCAAACGAAATAAGAAGAAATTAGCATAGGAAGTTGCTTTTACCTGGAGGTTTGGAAAAATACGGTAGACACTGCAGTGAGAAAGAAACGATCGGAAAATGAAAGAGGGGGCGGCGATCATGAATGGGGGAGGTTAGCCGGAGGTAGGGGAAGTTTTGGGGAAGAATGGGTTTTGGGATTATTTGCTGATGATGAAAGGGAGTAATGAGAGAGAGAAAAGAAGATGAGCGGGCGGAATACGAAAGGCTTGGCTTATCGCGGACGCTAGGGCAGGGTAGGTTTCTAGAATGTTCCAATTTTGAGCGGGAAAACGAAATTCCTTATTCACTGCAGTCGTTTCTTATCAAAGAAGTTGTCGAATATAAAAAAAAATTATAATTTTTGATTAACATAAAAGTGAAATAGTGATGATCTTACTTAAAGAAAGAAATACTTATTTAAAATTTCAAACATCTATGAATATTACAAATTTTGGAAAATTTCCTTATAGACAACATTTGTTGTTTCATTGGTGAGGTTTCCTTCGTCATCGCACATTAATATCTTCAATCCATGGCGATTTGTGACCCTAGACAATGCAACGTATAGCGGCCATGGCGAAAACAGGCTTCTTGAAAATGCCGCATTTGAAAAGATTGACCACGACTTTTATTGATTGTCATTGCGTATGACCTGACCAATGGAAACTGTCGTCTCTGTAATTTGAATGGCAACCGTATATCTGTTGGAGTCGATGTCATTCTCATGATAAATACGGTATCGCAGCATTACTACCGTTTAGAACTTTCCCTTCGAGAACATGATTTTAGAGCCTTGTAATAATTAACCTCGTTCCATTACGTAACCACGAACAATGATCGATGTTTCTCGTGACATGAGTGGTGTACCGAGCCTTTAAATTTTTTCATGAATAGGTAGACAGAGCACTTGATAGTGTTTAAAAACTTCGGTCGAATGAAGATCGCAAAGAAGCTGGAGTTATCTTGATTTGCAAATAGAATCGAGAACTTAAATAAGTCCTTTGTTCGGATTGGTTGTACGAAACCATATAGGAATTAATGTTCTCAACCAGCATCCGGGGTTGGAGCAAGAATGGCTCTTCCTGTAAGTAATCGGGATCATTAAAATGATCGGTGAAATTGGGATATGTGCTTTCAACAAATAGACTTGATGAAATCATCGACTCATTAACAATCAAGTCATCGTGAATCGTTATTGTGGCTTCGCATCATTATCGTTACCGTATGACCCGTCCCGATACTCGGTATCCCGCTCTGAGAAAGCCTTGAGTTTTAGTCCACTTTCGTCATTTTCCAGTAGCTTGTAGTCTCGTATTCTTGGAAAGCCTCGAAACTTTGACATGAGACCGTAAATATGATGAATTGATTGTGGCGTAACAACATCTTGTGCGGTACCTTTTGGAATAGCGGAAGTATCGACGAAAGTCTCGCCCATAACCAATGTCTTGCCTCCAAAGCGGTTGATTCAAGATTTTATCTACATTGTATTTGAACCTCATTATGTCCCTCGCGTTACGTCGGTGCTTGAAACAATATCTATGAACCGTAGGTGCTTCAATCCCAATTATAAGCTTAGTTTTAATCGTATGCTCACCAAGAGGAGTACCTTGTTTAATATTACATGTTGAATCTTCATCGAAAGTTAATGGAATTCTGAGCACGGAATGACGATGCGACCGTTAGGGAGTAAGAGTGATCTTTATACCACTTGATGCCACATTGACACGATTTCGCCACTTAGATCGTAATCCGGATGAAAGAATCTTCCACAAAAAAGTCTTTCCGGTTCCACGAGATCCATATAAAAGAAAACTCGTCAACATCAAGATCGATGTCATTCGCATAATAAGGTTGTAGCGTACCTACATTCGTAGGTACATAATTCCAATAATCGTTTGTACTCGGCCTCGATGAATTTCTATCATGGTTGAACTCTTCTAAAATCATTCTATTGTTGTAAATAGTGGGATCGAAATCGCTTGGATAAGGCATATCGGGAAAGTCACGAAGGCTTTTTCTGCACTTTCTGAGGGTTTTCAATCTCGAGAGTAAGATTTTTGATTTCTTCATCGTTGAGTTTAAGTCCTAGAAAGAAGAATATATATATTAATTGGTATTAGAGAGTAAGTAAATAGTTTATAAATAAGTTTTTCTGGGAATTTGTAGAAGAACAAAATAAATTAAATTTATTATAAATTGAATTGGTTAGAGTATAATGGATTACCTTCATGATCTAAAAGACGTCTTTATTTGTAAAGGATGTCCTCGACGAAATTAGCGGTAGGCGAAACATATTACGGTAGTGGTAAGATCCCGACATCGATAATCGGACAAAGCATATATCTCAATGAAGAAGCACTTCCCGTTGACTTGCCTCTTTTATCCCATCAACGTACTCCTTATCATCATCAAGCAAACCCAAAGCATAATATGCTTCTCTAAAAGAACCATGTTGTTGAGTACCAACACGTCTAATCTCCTCATAAGAAGTTGGACCTCGAACAAAATTTAGCAAAGTTCTCAAATAATATAATTCACCTTGTCCAGGAGCTACGAAAAATATACGTCCAATCTTGAAACCACGTGATCTAGGATCCCACTTTCTTTCTCTCTGATTCCAAACAAATTTTGTAGGAAACTCAGCATATGTCAAACTCTTTGCTAGATCTCCATATTTGTCATTTGCTTCACGTCAATGCGGTAAACATACTTTCTCGTGAAGTTGGACGATGCAGAAGCTGTATCGATAACGACCTCGCGAGAAAGTATGTTTTGCATGGATAGAAGCGAGTGAATATGGAAGTCTAGCGAAGAGTTTGACGTATCTTTGAGTTTCTACAAAATTTGTTTGGAATCGAGAGAAAGAAAGTGGGATCTAGATCACGTGGTTTTCAAGGTGGACGTATATTTTTCGTAGCTCTGAGAAAGGTGAATTATATTATTTGAGAACTTTGCTAGAATTTTGTTCGAGTCCAACTGCTTATGAGGAGATTAGGCGTGTTGGTACTTCAACAACGTGATGGTTCTTTTAGAGAAGCGTGTTATGCTTTGGGTTTGCTTGATGATGATAAGGAAATGCGTTGATGGGATAAAAGAGGCAGAGTCGATAGGAAGTGCTTCTTCGTTGAGATATATGTTTGTCGATTATTGATGTCGGGATCTTACTGCGGCAATATGTTTAGCTGCTTTGAATTTACGTCATAAGACATCCTTACGATCGAAGACGTCTTTTAGATCATGAAGGTAATCAGTATACTATTTAACGATTCAATTTATAATAAATTTAATTTATTTTGTTCTTACAAATTCCCAGAAAAACTTATTTCTAAACTATTTACTAACTCTCTCAATACCAATTAATATATATTCTTCTTTCTAGGACTTAAACTTCGGCGATGAAGAAATCAAAAATCTTACTCTCTTGGAGATTGAAAAACTCTGGCGTGGCGAGAGGAAAAAGCCTTCGTGACTTTTCACTGATATGCCTTATCAGCGATTTTGATCCTATTATTTACAACCAAATAGAATGATTTTAGAAGAGTTGAACTATGATAGAAATTCATTGGAGGAAACAGATTATTGGAATTATGTCTTGATGAACGAGACATCTGACAACCTTATTATGAATGACATTGATCTTGATGTTGGGCGAGTTTTCTTTTTATATGGATCTGGTGGAACTGAAAAGACTTTTTGTGGAAGATGCTTTAAATGCACGGGTTATGACTCCAAGGGTGAAATCGTATTGAATGTGGCATTAAGTGGTATAGCGTCACTCTTACTGCACAATGGTCATTCCGGGTTTGCGATTCCATTAACTTTGGATGAAGATTGAACATGTAATATTAAGCAGTACTGCTCTTGATGAGCTTATGATTAAAAAACTAAGCTTATAATTTGGGATGAAGCACGCTATGGTTACGTAGATATTGTTTTGAAGCGCGTTGAGGACATAATGAGGTTAATCTGTGAGATAGATAGCTTGAATCGGCCGTTTGGAGGCAGGCATTGGTTATGGGTGGAGACTTCCGTCGAGATACTTCCGGTTATTCAAAGGTACCGAGGCAGATGTTGTTATGGCGCGTAATCAATTAAATGCATATTGTAATGGTCTCAATGTCGAAAGTTTTGAGGCTTTCCCAAGAATATGAGACTATAGTATGGAAAATGATGAAAGTGGACTAGAACTTCAGGCTTTCTCGGAGTGGATGCGAGTATTGGGGATGGGTCGTATGGTAATGATAATGATGGTGAAACGCAGATGATAATGATTCTGATGAATTGATTGTTAATGAGTCGGATGATTTCATCAGTACATTGTTGAAAGCACGTATCCCAATTTATTTGATCATTTTAATGATCACGATTATTCTGAGGAAGAGCCATTCTTGCTCGACCCTGGATGTGGTTGAGAACATTAATTCCTATATGGTTCGTCTGACCAATCTAAGCAAAGGACTTATTTAAGTTACGATTCTATTTGAAGATAACTCCCGGTTTCTTTCTTGATCTTCATTCGATCGAGTTTTTAAACACTATCGAGTGTTACGGTCTACCTATTCGTGAAAAAATTTAAAGGTCGGTACAGTCGTATTCTTGAGAAACATTGATCATTGTTCGGGGTTATGTAATGGAACGAGGTTAATTATTACAAGGCTCGAAATCATGTTCTCGAAGGGAAAGTTCTAAACGGTAGTAATGTTGGTGATCTTGTATTTATGCGAGAATGACATTGACTCCAACAGATATACGGTTGCCATTCAAATTACGAGAGACGACAGTTTCCATTGGTTGTGTCATATGCGATGACAATCGATAAAAGTCAAGGGGTCAATCTCTTTGACAATCGCGGCATTTTGCTTGAAGAAGCTTGTTTTGGTGATAAAATAGTCGGTTATACGTTGCGTTATCGCAGGAGTCATGAAAATCGCCGTGGATTGAAGATATTAATGTGGGCGATGACGAAGGAAACCTCGCAGTAATGAAGCAGCAAATGTTGTGCATAACATGGGAAATTTTCCAAAATTTGTAATGATATTCGTAGAATGTTTGAAATTTTAAATAAGTATTTCTTCTCTTTAAGTAAGATCATCAATACATTTCAACTTTTATGTTAATCCAAAAATTATAAATTTTTTTTATATTCGATAAACTTCTTTGATAAGAAAGCATTTGCAGTGAATAAGAATTTCGTTTTCCTTTCCAGTAATTGGAACATTCTAGAAACACACCACCTACACTTGGCGTCGTCGCGTCAGGGCCATAAGCCCGAGCCTTTCGTATTCCGCCCAGCTCATTTTCTTCTTCTCTCTGCTGGCTCACTTACTCCGCTTTCGTATTGGCCAAATAATCCCCAGAAAACCCGTTTCTTCCACAAAAACTTACCCTACCTCCCCGGCTAACACTTTAATTCGTAATGGATACGCCGCCCCCTGCTTTCATTTTCCGATCGTTTCTTTTCATTACGCCGGTGTCTCTAGTATTTTCCAAACCTCCGAGGTAAACGCATGACTTCCTCCTGCTTAATTTCTTAACTTATTTCGATTTCCGATTTCCTATTCCGTTCTCTTTGATTTCTTCTTATCTCTTTGTTCTAGGAAGAAAAAACCCTTTGGAGGAGTATTCTTGTGCGAGAATGGGGTTCTAAAACTATGCAATGCATATTTTCTGTATCAAAATCATAATTCAAACTCAATTTTATGTAAACCACTGACTTACGTTAGTATGAGATTTGCGTATCGATTGAATCGCCCGATTTCTCGATTTCAATCCTCGGCATTGAAACTTTGTTATTTATTTTTATTTGTTCAATCGGTTTTATCATTATATTTGTGCGGGTGGAAAGGCTACGAGGAGAACTAGAAAATCTGCTTGATATAGGTTGGTTCATTATAAGTTGTTGTTTCTAAATGAATATCGGAAGTTGTTGTTGGTTTATCCACATCCAAATGCGTATCGCTTTTCTTAGATACTAGAAGCAACTTTCAATTCTTCAGTGAAGATTGGTTGTTTTTAGAGTTTTCTTCTCATAGAATTGCTTTATTTTTACTTGATTAGTTTACTAAGGCTTTGTTTTAGTTGTTGTGAGCTCATAGAGTGAAGTTCGTTTGAGTGCATTTGTTGAGGCAGACAGGCCATTATCTTGGAGACACGGGAACCCGTCAAATGAAGAATGAAATGAACCAATTATATCTTTGTTTAAAGGTATAAGTTATTTTAGTTAAGCATAGAAAGTGTTTGGTTGAGCCGGACTATGTCTTTGAAAGTGACTTTGCTTATTGTGTTCATTGTCCTTTGCGTCTTGATCTCGTAGCCAGTAAAGCATCGTGATGAGTGTTCTTAGTCAGGATTAGTTTGCATATGAAATACTCACTCTAGCAATAGCTCATTATAACGGTTTGAATTGATTCTCTCTGCTTTGTTAGTGTTGTATTTGATGTTTATGTTGCGAAGATCTTAGGAATTCGATTTTGTTTAAATGAAGTATTGATTAATTACAGTCCATTTCAATTACCGATGGAATTACGCCGGGTATTGCAAGATCACTAAAAGCCGAATCTTGAAGATATTAATTTTTGATGTATTATTGTCCTTTGTTTTTTACACATTTGTTGCTTACGGTGGCTACTATTAGATTGTTGGAGGCTTGTACCCGATTGAAAAAGGAATGCTCACGAGAAGATTTCGTGTAGTTGTGATAGATTCTTACATACGTAATAGCTTTGGCCTTTAAAGCGATACACGGGGGAATTAACTTAGTTTGTCTTTTATAAAAATAATTGAGTGCAGAATATTTGCACGAACTTCGATTTGTTTTTAAGATTTCTTCTTGCTCATGGAGTTCCATCGATTAGTTACGTTCACGAAGGTCAATCTCCTTGCTTAATGTGGAGTGCATTTGTGCCTTTTGGTTGTGGAACATTCAAATTTAAAATGGTTGATGAAGTCCGGAGATGTTGTGGGTTAATTTTTTATGTATTGTTGTACTGGTACACATTTGTTGATGGCTACTATTAGATTGTTGGAACATTGCCCAATTGAAAAATGAATACTCTGAAGATTTCATGTAGTTGTGATAGATTCTTACATGTAATAGTGTTGGCCTTTCAAAGCGATACACCGGTGTTTAACCAAGTCGTTTATAAAAATCATTGGTGGGAATTGTTGGGAACTCTGTTTGTTTTTAAGATTGGAGTCATGGAGTTCCATCGATTAGTTGGAAGGTCAATCTCCTGCTTAATGTGGGTGCATTGTGCGTTTTGGTTGTGGAAGTCAAATTTAAAATGGTTGATGAAGTCCCGGATGTTGTGGGTTGGGCGTGAATATGGCTATCTTATGGACCTTGAGTGCCTATCAAGGAGTTTCCATTATGTTATGCCATAGAATGAAACACTCGGTCTCCTTTACTATGCTTAGTATGGAAGAATTGATGGTGCAATTCCGGTTTAATTATTCCTTGATGCCAGACGTCATTAGCACTTTATACTTATAATTTTTTTATTTGTTATTGAAGGTTCAAGGGGAAGCATCACATGGGACAAGGCCATATATATGTAGTTTGTGCAAGAAAAGTGGACATAACAAGAGGGGATGTCCATTGGGTAAAGAACAAGATGGTATTGAGGTAAACAATTTTAATTTATGTTATAATGTGTTGGTATCTTAATTGTATTCTTATTTAGAATTTTTTATATTTGTTGTTGCGGTTCAAGTGGAAGGATCATATGGGACTAGGCCAAAAAAATGTAGTTTGTGCAAGAAAAGTGGACATAACAAGCGGGGATGTCATTTGGTTAAAAAAATTGTTCCAGTGATTCCTGAATATGAGTTTTTAATTACTGAGTGTAATATGCTTGAATAATCGGGTCGGTTCGGTTAGGTCAAACCCGACCCGTTGCCATCCCTATATATGGAAATCATCATCATCATTAGCACTTTCATTCTCTTGAGCAACCTGTTTCGACATCTAAGTAAGAAAAAAAGTCAATTAACTTCAAATAACACCCGTATAACATGAACATTCAACAGCAGCCCAACGAATGTAATTAGGTTCAATACCTGAAATTAAGAAAAGACCGGAGAATTGCCGTCGACGGCAGCGGAGGAGCGCCTTCGAGCCTTCGACTTCGTCTCTCTGTCTCTAACTTTCTCTCTCAAGCGGCGTACGGGTGAGGGTAAAACTGAAGGGAGAACCGAACTTGCCTTAGGGTTAGGGTAAGAGAGGGGTATATCATATACGGGTAAAATAGCGGTATACTAAGTCGGGTCGGGCACCATTGAAATAACGAACCCGACGGGTTTTAAAATATGACCACCGAACCCGACCCTTTCGAGTCGGGTTCGATAAAATTGCCATCCCTATTCTTAAGGAAGAATAGGATGTAGTTGGTTGTTTTCAAGTATTTTCTTAAGGAAGAATAGGATGTAGTTGGTTGTTTTCAAGTAATACTGATTGTGGACAAATTGATGTTTGGTGATACCTCAATAGTACTGCGTCCATCCCGAAAAGTTGGCACCACTTTGACTTTACTTTGATTTGACATGGTTAACTTAATCTAACTTTGAACATAATTTTATGAAAATCTAGATATTTTTGTACAATTTCAAAAAATTGTTATTGTTTTACCATTATAAACATTTAGAATTAATTGTATAGAGATAGATATTTAGATTTTTATAAAACTATGGTCAAAATACAATTAAATTGACCATAAAAGTCAAACAGGGATAAACTTTTCGGGACGGAGGGAGGACGGTTATAAGTATCTTGATGAGTACATTTGTAAGTCTAAACTGGTGGGTCTTAAATGGACATGTCCTGATGCTCTGTCTAATACATGGTGCAACTGAATCTCCAACTCGGGTCCAAATTAGAATCTTGAAAGGAACTATCTGACTGCTTTTTTCATGTGGTTTGGAAGGATGCAAACAAGGGCGAAGTGAGGACTTCTTTTTTTTGATCAAGATCTGTAAGCTCGGTTGGGTAAGAGCGCTCAGGTCCTCGGGCCCGAGAGGTTGGTGGTTCAACTCCACCCAGATCTGTTTACACTTGCTTATATGTCATGTCCGTTGATTGCCGCACCTGCAGCAGTGCAAAACAATGAGCGCTGGAGATCTAAGTAATGACCCCCCAAAATACTGGCTGCCCATTTGGAAGGGAGTATGCCCGTAAATGGAAATAGAGCACTGAGAATTTTCTCAACATGCATGACATCCAATGTATTGTCATTCCTTGTGCCGCACTTTTTATTACCTCATTGTGCCACTTTTGCTGTTTTAACGACGAGGGGTTGCCACACTTGGATGTTGGTTAAATGACGGGGGAAATTTGCATGTTTTGGTTACGGGTGTTGGACAGACGGAAGCTCACGGACTTGCAAGATGATACTGTATTTACTTATTGATCTTGTGTGGTTTTTGGATGTAATATTAATTGGTTTTTTTAACACCACCAGGGAGAGTACTAGTTGTTCAAGTTTCAGTGTACAAAAATTGGCTTTGCTATTGTATTGTATGGAAGCTTATTTTCATACTGAATTTTAGCTTGTGGTATAGATCATTGAGTTGTATAGAAAATGGCTTTAAGAGTGTTGTATAACATTTTTTTTAATGAAAACTCGTTTTTGTCCTTTCAATCAAAAAAATTCGAAATGGGGGAGAAATAAAAGGGGCGCGAGCCCTCTCCCGTTCTTGTTCCCGGACTACCCTACGGACTGGATAGCCGGATTCTGTGCAAAATGGCGCTTACACGAAAGACTTCGAATCTTACATTAGAGTGAGTTTTATTTTATCATCAGATTTTTTTAAATTTTTTTTCCGTTTTTACCATCGTACTTGAAAATTTTGTTTCAAGAGGCATTTACCAAATAATCCCTCTAAAGAAACAATACTACCTCCTAGGACAATTTATAATTTGCTTAACCATTTAGTCCCTAGCTTAATAACTACACCCTCCCAACATTTTAATAAGTTCACCCTCCTATCATTTCACTAAATCCACTCTCTTTAACAATTTAATTGCTCTCCAACCACCCTCACCTTAGGTCACCCCCTCCCCATCTTCTCCGGTCAACACTTCCTGCAACCATCAACTCCGGCGACTTTTTCCGGCGACTTTTTTTTTTTTTTTTTTTTTTTGCGCGGGCGACCTCTCAGGACCAAACAGCGAGAACTTAACTTATCGGTAAGTTCTCGGTTGTCAACTAAATTACTAAGAACACAATTAACTCAGCGACTACCAACTCCGGCGACCACCAACTCCGGCGACCTCTCCGGCGATCAAACAACTGAGAACTTAACTTATCAGTAAGTTCTCAGTTGTCAACTAAACTACTAAGAACACAATTAACTCCGGCGACTACCAACTCCGGCGACCACCAACTCCGGCGACCTCTCCGGCAACCAAACAACTGAGAACTTAACTTATCAGTAAGTTCTCAGTTGTCAACTAAACTACTAAGAACACAATTAACTCCGGCGACTACCAACTCCGGCGACCACCAACTCCGGCGACCTCTCCGGGACCAAACAACTGAGAACTTAACTTATCAGTAAGTTCTCAGTTGTCAACTAAACTACTAAGAACACAATTAACTCCGGCGACTACCAACTCCGGCGACCACCAACTCCGGCGACCTCTCCGGCGACCAAACAACTGAGAACTTAACTTATCAGTAAGTTCTCAGTTGTCAACTAAACTACTAAGAACACGATCAACTCCGGCGACCACCAACTCCGGCGACCTCTCCGGCGACCAAAGAACTGAGAACCTATCAGTAAGTTCTCAGTTGTCAACTAAACTAATAAGAACACGATCAACTCCGGCGACCACCAACTCCGGCGACCAAACAATTGAGAACTTATCAGTAAGTTCTCAGTTGTCAACTAAACTACTAATAAGACGATCAACTCCGGTGACCAAAGGACTGAGAACCTATTAGTAAGTTCTCAGTTGTCAACTAAACTAATAAGAACACGATCAACTCCGGCGACCACCAACTCCGGCGACCAAACAATTGAGAACTTATCAGTAAGTTCTTAGTTGTCAACTAAACTACTAATAACACGATCAACTCCGGCGACAGAAGGCGAGAACCTATCGCAAGTTCTCAGTTGTCAACTAAACTACTAAGAACACGATCAACTCCGGCGACCACCAACTCCGGCGACCAAACAATTGAGAACTTATCAGTAAGTTCTCAGTTGTCAAATAAACTACAAAGAACACGATTAACTACGGCGACCTCTCCGGCGACCAAACAACTGAGATCTTAACTTATCAGTAAGTTATCAGTTGTCAACTAAACTATTAAGAACATGATCAACTCCGGCGACCAAACAATTGAGAACTTAAATTATCAGTAAGTTCTCAGTTGTTTCTACTAAAAACACGACCAACTCCGACTACCACCAACTTCGACAACCAAACAACAGAGAACTTATTAGTAAGTTCTCAGTTGTTGGGTCTCCGTCAACTTTGACGACCAAAAATAGTACTACCTCCAACACAAAATAAATATCAAAATAAATATATATTTTTAATATACATTTTCCATCCGTCTCATAATAAGACTCACCATCACCAAAAAGCTCCAACAAAACCACTAATAATAACAACACCATCAATTCCAATAACCAAATAACCAAGGACTTTATAATTTTTTGTTTTATACTCCCTCCGTCCCGTCCGACTTAGGACATTCACTCCCGACACGGAGATTAAGGAATACTATTATAATATTAGGAGAGAGAATGAGTGGAGGATGTGTTGTGAGTGTGAAAAATTAAATAGGAGAGAGAATGAGTGGGATAAATAGTGATGGAATTATTGTTGTGAGTATGACAAGTGGATCTCATTTAATATAAAAATAATATAAACTTTCCATTTTGGGCCGTCCTAAGTCGGGTGGGACGCCCAAAATGGCAAAACGTCCTAAGTCGGACGGGACAGAGGGAGTATTATTTATCAACAACAAAAATAGTACTACCTCCATCCCAAAATAAATATATTTTTGATATATTTTTTCCATTCGTCTCATAATATATAAAAAAAAAATAAAAAATTAAAAATAAAAAAATAATGTCTTCCAGATGAAAATGAGAATATTGCGTCAAATACCAGCCTTTGTTGATGATGCCTCTTTGTCCAGTCATTTCTAGAGCTTCAACAATTATTTGTGTCATTTTTTCTGGCTCTTGGACAGGCTGAAAATGAACAAACCAGATGAAAATGAGAATATTGCGTGAAGAAAAAAACCATAGACAGATTTGAACAACAACAATTTTTATTCCGGGCGCTGCAGTATAAATTTGTACTGGCTGCCACTTTCTTTACAGATTTGAGCAATCTAGGAGCTACAAAATTTACATATAAAGACTGGATCAGGCGGAGAGGTCGCTGAAAATGTAGATCTGGCCAGAACTGTTGACCGGATCTGCAGATAGACGTCATCGGAGATGGATAACTTGAAGGAAGCTCGATCGCAGAGGAGAGGGATGGCCGGAGAGGGTAGGGAGAGGGTCGCCGGAGTTGAGGAGGTGGACGGTCATCGGAGTAATAGATCGCCGGAGTTGGGGGTGACATTCGCCGGAAGTGGAGGAGGGGAGGGGTTCGCTGGAGTTGGGGAGGGACGGAGGGGTGGCCGGAAGATAGGAGTTCACCGGAAGTGGTGACCGGAGAGAGCTTCATAGAGAGAGAAAGTGTACGTGAGAGAGAGAAAGTGTGTGTGTTTGTGACTGGGTGGGTGGGTGGGGAGGGGTGGGTATAATTATATCATTTAAATTAAGTGAGGGATTATATGGTAAAGATAAAATATTTTTTAGGATTAGGAAGTAGATTAAGAAATAGGCCGTCTTAGGATGTAGATTAGATATTATTGAGGGACTATGGCGTAATTTTCTCTTGTTTCAACTTATTATTAACATGCAGATAATTATATATTATTCAGAAGGCTAAAATGGTAAACATACATATTTCAGAAAACGATTTTAGATGGAAAATCAAACCGTTTGCCTAATTCAAAATTCAGTCTTCAGACACTGCCTCTTAAAAATTCAGCCAATTTCAGAGATGAAATCAGATTTCATCACTTAACACTTAAAAAAAACAAAAACCACCTTACTCTATTTTAGGTGAAATTTTTTGCGACCTTAGTTGTTAATTAAACTAATTGCTACCATAAATCTTTGATTTGATGCCATTTCCACATGGACTTTACTTAATGCCACATTGGCTCTTAAGAGTCTGACACATCATCTTGAAAAGTGTGCCGGCACATGCCAAGCACAGTAGGAACTAGAAGTAGGCCACACATAAACACAAGGCCACACGCTTTTAGTGGATTTGTTAGTGGCCCCACACATGTTAAATCAATAAAGAAAATCAAATTCCTCCCCTCAATTTAGAACAAAATCCATTTTTTTTTATATTCAGGTTTTAGGTTTTTGGTTTTGTCGGACTAAGTCTTGAACCACCAGCTATCGGTCCTTCAGTAATTTGCACAGATAAATCGCGAAACGTGTCCGAATGACACAGAATTTGAGAACATGTCAACTAATATCACATATAAGATCCAACTCCAGAAGAAAGCAAATTGCTTCAGTCAGGAATCGAACCCACGCCACATGCCTCCAAAATCTTATGTCCCCCTCCTTTTACCACTCGGTGATGCCCCGAGTGGTGCACTGTCCAATTTTGCCTCCCAACTGACGAAAAAAAAAAAGGGACAACACTAAATTAAATATCCATAAAAATAATCTTATCGACCTATCAATACATGCTAATCCAAAAAAAAGGGTGGTATTATTAATCCCCTGATTAATAATCCCCTCACTATTAATACATGCTAATCTTATCGACCTATCAAACGAGCCCTAAATGAATTGTATTTATTTTTGAAAAAATTGTTCCAAAGTGATATTTATGACAAAATATGTTAACAGAATAGTTGCCTATAAAATAAATTAAAAAAATATTAGCATGCTCCCATAGTCCCACTAAAAGTTTTTTTTTTTTTTTTTTTACGGGAATTATGAAAAATATTATTATAATAATAGTGAAATAAGTGTTGTGAGTATAAATAAGAGAATTTACAAAAAAACTACTTTAGAAAGATGGAAATTATAAAAAAAAAAAACACAAGTTCGAAATTACAAAAAAAAAATCTTTTTTTTTTTGTTTTTTATCAGTTTTGTTCAAACAACTGATAATTTCAGTTATCAGTTGTTTGTTTACAACTGATAACTGAAATTATCAGTTGTTTGAACCACAAATTACTCTTCAAACAAGTGATAATTTCAGTTATCAGTTGTTTATTATCACTTGTTTGAACAACTGATAACTGAAATTATCAGTTGTTTGACCAAAACTGATTAAAAAAAAATTTGTAAAAAAAAAAAAGTAGTTTTTTGTAATTTTTCATTTTACATGTTTTTTTTTTGTAAATGCCATCTTTGAGTGATTTTTTTTGTAATAAACCCTATAAATAATGAGGTAAGAGAGATAATGCGAGATATAAAATAGCAAGTGAATATAGTTGTTTTGATTTTGAGTATTCAAGTGGGACTCATCAAATAATAAAATATTACAAAATTATTGTTTTGAGAATATATAATTTTTAGTGGGACACATAAATGGGGATGAAGGGAATATTTGCTACTCCCTCCGTCCTCCCAAAGTGAATATAAAAAATAAATAAATTTGTATTTTGAAAAAAATGGATATTTATTTTGGGATAAAGTTGTTACTAAATTATTTTTAATTTTAATTATTTTAAAATATATTTTAATCTGAAAAATGAATATTCAATAATCAATAGACAATACTAATCTAAAAGAGCTGGAAAGGATGGGGACATAAGAAGTAAAAATAAAAGTAGATGGACGTAATTGTAACATTAGCCACCTTTAAAACATTCGCATGACGTGCAAAAGTATTGCATGAACCATGCAACGGAGGGAAGTAAATAAGCCACGTGTCACCTTCAAATTAACACTCAAGGAGTTGACCTTATTTAATTAACCATGGTCAACTTTTGCTACTTGTAATTGTAATTAATTAATTAATCTCACTTTATAATAAATATTAAATGTCACATTTCATTTCATTCTCTCTCTCTCCAAAACACACACAACCACACACTTACTCTTGGCACACTTTATATGCAATGTTTTTGTCAATTTTCGATGTTAGATAATATTTACAACACGCTCCCTAATGTGTAGCAGGATTTGTCAAAATTTAAAACGTGAACTTATCAATCGGGTGACGCGTAGTAACATCGTGAGTCGTTGGGCCTGCACGTATAATGAACCTGCTCTGATACCATCTTAAAGTTCGAGGTTCCACATTAAAATCAATTGGTGTTAATGGGAGTGGCCCATAATCTTTATATATTATAAACAATGTTTGTCAATTTTCGATGTATAATAATATCTCTAACAAATCACCACCAATCGAATTACTGTTTCTCACAATCATTCTCTCTCTAATTTTACTTTTTCTACTAACAACAACTCCTTACACTAATTTTCTCTCCTACTTTTCCTTAAATCTCGTGTCAATTTTTTTATATCAAGTGAAGTGAGACGAATGGAGTACTTCTCCGGTCCAACAAGCAACTATTTTACCATTTTGATTGTTTCGTTGAAAAAATTCACTCTTACATTAAAAAAAAATTATAATAATTTTTTTATTAATGAAATTCCCTTGTTATATTCAAAACAATTATAATTAATCATCTGCTAATTCTTATTTTACTTTCTCTCTCCATCATACTCATAACACTTATTTTTTTTTTAATTTCCATTCTAATTATTAATAAAAACTTATCAATATATTAATGATAAATAAGGAAGGGAGTACATAAATGTTATCGTGTTGGCGTGGTTGTACATGTCAATCTTTTTCTAACAAATTTATATAATCATAATCTAGTAAAATTAAGAATCTAACTAATTAATAAAGCGCAATTTAACCGACGTCGTTTTGACCTGTTTTAAAAAACATGCAACACCAAATGTTTCGCGTTCAGTGAAGCCTATTATATATATGTATGTAAAGTGATGCCTAGTAAAGCCTATTATTATCTCTTATGTATATGTAAACAATTTTGAATTTTAGTTTCGCACAAATTTTTTTTTGATTTTTTAGTAAAAATTGGCAACACCAAAATATTTGGGGTTGATCCGCCACTGCTTATCTCCCACATGTGTACATTCTCTCCTTACATCTCTCTCTCTCTCTCTCTAGTGGGACATGAATCATGCTTCTTGTTGGCTTGCTATAACAAGTCACCTTCAATTCCCATAATCATTTTAAAACTATATTCTAAATTCCTCCCTCTCTCTCTATATATATATTCTTTCCCACTCACTTTTCCCATATCTCATCTTTCCTTTCTTTACAAAGTAAGCTAATAACTTGAGAGAGGGAGAGAGAGAGAGAGAGAGAGAGAGAGAGAGAGAGAGAGAGAGAGAGAGAGAGAGAGATGGATTCATCAATGGTGAAGGCAATTAGAGGATTAGCAATGGTGGTTTCTCTTGGCTACATCTTCGTATGGATCATGATATCAACCAATGTTTATAAGCTCAAATGGCAGCCCAAACTTAGAGCTCAGACTGCCTCCACTTATTTTGGCACCCAAGGTTAAATTCACAATTATTTTTCCTCTTATTATTATTTTTAAAAATGGAAAATATTAACAAAAAAATCAAAATTTTAATTAATTTCCATTCATATATACATGTTTATATTAGGTACAAATATCCTGATCTTCACATTCCCTGTACTATTTATCGCGGTTGCTGGCAGTTTATATCTCCATTTAAAGACAAAAACTAATGGCAATAACGCGCGAGAGTAAGTAAAAGTATTTTTATTTTATCTCTCCGTTTTATAATAAATATTGCAGTTTACTTAAATCACTTATTTTTAACAGCGAGAGCAAAAACCACAAGCTAGCTATATGGAGGAGGCCAATGATCATCAAAGGCCTAGGGATCGTCTCTCGAATCGAACTAGCCTTCTTCGCAATGTTCATCGCCTTACTAATTTGGTCTTTCACAAATTATTTGAACAATAGTTTTGCCAAAATTACCCCTAAATCCGTAGCCAAGTCCGGTGAAGAAATGTAAGCAATTTTTTCTTTCTCTAAAACAAATAATCAAATCCGTAGTGGCATGATGCCGCCTCATATCTAGGGTTCCGCCGCTCACATAATTTTCCGAATATCACTAGCACAAATATGATTGGACATAACATGTATTATTTTTATGGATATTTAATTTAGGGTTGTTCGGTTTTTTTTTTTTCATCAGTTGGGAGGCAAAATTGGACAGTGCAGCACTACGGTTAGGGCTAGTTGGTAACATAGTACTAGCCTTTCTCTTTTTTCCGGTGACTCGTGGATCGTCGGTGCTACCGTTGTTTGGTCTCACCTCGGAGGCTAGTGTCAAGTATCATATATGGCTAGGGCACATTGTTATGACCCTCTTCACTTCTCATGGTGTTTGTTACATCATTTATTGGGCTGCCACACATCAATTATCAGAGGTAAATTATACTCCCTCCGTCCCTAAATGTTTGTCCCATTTGACTTTTCAAACATTTTAATTTAGTGATTTTGAAGCTTTAATTTTGGCTATTTTTACGAACGCTTTGAAAATTATTGATAATATACACCGCCGTTATGTAATACTCCGTCCCTAAATGTTACAAGTTTTGAAAATTTAGTGATTTTGAAACTTTAATTTTGAAAATGAGACTAACTTTTTGGGACAAAGGAAAAGGGGAAATGGGACAAACATTTAGGGACGGAGGGAGTATTATACTACCCTCCGTCCTCTTACAATATGCACAGACTTTTTTATGAAGTTTGATCATACAATAACGAGAAATTAGAACATTTTGATGAAATTTTAAAAGTTGTTATTGATTTATTACTAACAACACTAACAATTAAAAGTTTTAAAATTTAATTATAATATATCAATTTCTCGTAGTTATATGATCAAATTTCATATATATATGTGTGTGTGTGTTTACAAAAAAGTCCAATGAGAAATCATTTTTCTCCAACCCTATAAAATAATAGCTTTTACATGCTCCAAAAAACTGCAAATATATACTCCCTCCGTCCCGTTCGACTTAAGATTTTCTCTTTCGATTTTGACACGGGAATTAAAAAACATTAATATAATAAAAGTCGAGAGAATGAGTGGAGGAATTTCGAGTATGAAAAGTTAAAATAGGAGAAAGAATAAGTGGAAAGACTAGTAAGGGAATTGTTGTTGTGAGTATGATAAGTGAGTCTCATTAAATATAAAAATAATATAAATTTGTCATTTTGAAATATTTTAAGTCGAATGAAACCTTAAAATAACAAATTGTCCTAAGTCAAATGAGACTAAGGAAGTAAGTTATAAGTTCTGTTCGATAAAACTGACAGTTTTAACTGAGAATATAATAAATTATTATTAGTATGTCACTATTGTTGGTTCTGCCGTGGTCTATAAAAAGGTTTGTGACTTTTTGGAGATATGGTTTTAAAACAAAAAGTGAAACTAATTAAGTAAAAAGTGTTTTCTTTCCGTCATTACTGTTATAACTTTTTTCCTTTTTTTTTTTTTTTAATATATACATATATATATATATATACTCCCTCCGTCCCATCCGACTTAGGACAATTTGTCATTTCGGGCGTTCCACTCGATTTAGAATGCCCCAAAATGGCAAATTTATATTATTTTTATATTCAATGAGACCCACTTGTCATATTCACAATAACAATCCCCTTACGATCTTTTCACTCATTCTCTCTCCTATTTTATTTTTCATACTCACAACACCTCCTCCACTCATTTTCTCTCCTCATATTATAATAATATTTCTTAATCCCCGTGTTAGGAGATAAAATTCTAAGTTGGGTGGGACGGAGGGAGAGTGTGTATATATATACCCTCCGTTCCAGCGGAGTGTGGATTTTTGGTCAACTTTGACCAACTTTGATCAATAATTTAAATAAATAATAATGATCCTAATAAAAATTTAAAAATTTGTTATTGTATCACGCTTAATAATATTAACAATAAGAAATTGACAAGTTTGGCGTGATTTAAAAAAAGTAAAGCATGTATTCCCTCCGTCTCAAAATAAAAAATTTAAAATATTGCTAATTAAGAGAAATTATTTTTTTTTATTATTTATTTTGGGACAGAGTTATTAGTAATACTATAAAAGAAAAGAAGAAGAGAACACAATGTCCTTAAAGAGATTAAATAAAAAAATATTAATATAATAAAATTTAAAATTGAAGTATGAAATTGAGATAGTTGTCACAAGTCAATGATAAAGTCCCAAACAAATCATCAAATTATTGAAAATTATATAAACCCCATATTTTTTTTGGATACCCAAAGAGTCAACTAGTGGTAGAATGATATCTATGTGGTCCAAAAATAACATTTATAGTTGAAAGTTGACCTCCATATCTTGAACCCCTACCCATTCCAAGGGATAAAGTATTTTCAAAACAAAATACTGCTCAAAATCTTTGGTTTATCTCGTTGAACCCTTGTCAACAAGGTTGAAATAGGAGTGTTCGACAAGAATACGACGAGTTAAACCAAAAAATCTGAGCATCAGATACTATAAATATGAGTTTAGTTTGTAACTATATATCCCTATCTATCTCGGTAAATCAAAGAGTCCGAGTATTAGAGACTATAATTATGAGTTTAGTTTGTAACTGTATATCCCCATCTCAGAATGAATGTTCATTTTTTAAGAACGATCATGGACGTTTAACATTTTGGGACGGAGTGAGTGAAATCTAATAATAATGCATCTAACCATTTTTTTCTCCTCTTTTTTTTTTTTTTCAGATGTCGAAATGGGCAAATGCTGATATATCAAACGTAGCTGGAGAACTCTCTTTGTTAGCAGGACTAATATTATGGGCAACAACCATCCCTCGCATTAGGAGAAAAATGTTTGAGCTTTTCTTCTACACTCATCACTTTTACATCCTCTTCATCTTCTTCTTCGTTCTCCATGTCGGTATCTCTTACGCTTCCATTATGCTCCCCGGCTTCTATCTCTTCCTCGTTGATCGCTACTTGAGGTTCTTGCAATCGAGACAAAGTGTTCGCCTCCTTTCTTCTCGTGTTCTCCCGTGTGAAACCCTAGAGCTCAACTTCTCCAAGTCTTCGGTACGTACTTATGTTATAACCCTAGAATTTATATTTAAACTTAGATCTTGTTTGGCCTAACATATGGTTTTATGGCAATAGGTTTGAGTTACACTCCAACAAGCATCATGTTCATGAATGTCCCAAGCATTTCCAAAGTTCAATGGCATCCCTTCACAATAAGCTCCAACAGCAACTTGGAATCTGACAAGCTAAGTGTTATCATCAAGGGTGAAGGAACTTGGTCCAAGAAACTTTACCAAATCCTCGCATCACCTTCTTCCATTGATCGTCTCGATGTCTCCATCGAAGGACCTTACGGGCCCGCTTCAACCGATTTCTTAAGGTAATATATATAAATCACATTAACACACATCCAAACCCGACGTTAATTAGTTGTTAACTTCTAACGACCCTAACGAACAATTCCAATTGTTGCATGCAGGCACGACACGCTTGTGATGGTCAGTGGTGGCAGTGGCATCACCCCATTCATTTCCATCTTCCGGGAGCTCATTTTCGCAAGCCAGAAACAAAAAAATGAAATTCCAAAGATCCTCCTAATCAGTTCATTCAAAAACTCCTCGGATCTCACCATGCTAGAACTCCTCCTCCCTGTTTCAAACCCTACCTCCGAATCCACCAAACTAGACTTACAGATCGAAGCCTACGTAACACGAGAACAACAATCCGCAACAATGACCAAAACGCCCTTGAGAACTATTTGGTTCAAGCCAAATCCTTCAGACACTCCCATAACTCCCATCCTAGGCCAAAATAGTTACCTATGGCTTGGCGCGATAATTTCATCATCTTTCGTGATCTTCCTCATCTTCATGGGATTATTAACGCGATTCTACATATACCCAATTGACCATAACACGAATGATGTTTTCTCGTACTCCACGAGAGCTGTCCTAAACATGTTGATCTTGTGTGGATCCATTGTGATTACGGCTAGTGCTGGTTTTCTTTGGAATAAGATGAAGATTAATGCTGCGGATGCGAAGCAAATACAGAACATGGAAGGGGCAACACCGGGGGCATCGCCTAATTCGTTGTATTATAATGCTGATAGAGAGCTTGAAAGCTTGCCTCAACAATCACTTGCTCATGTTACTAATGTGCATTATGGTGGAAGGCCAGACCTCAAGAGTGAGTTCTTGATCATGCTTCTTTACTACTCCCTCCGTCTCAAAATGAATGACCAAAAAAATTTCAAATTTGCTTTTATTGATGTAAAACAAATTTGACTTTTTGGACATTCGTTTTGGTGCAGATGCAGTATTTCAAACCCTTTTACTACCTTCGTATTAAGTGCAAACCGAGAGTTTTAAAGCCCTAAAAACCTTTTATTCTAAAATTTCACAAAAAAATGCACACTACCACCAGAAAAACATGTTTTAGCGGCGAAAATTTCTACCGTCGGATTATTCCGCCCTACAGTTCGAACATACATCAGTGGCGGTATTGGAACGAATATTCACCGAATATTCGTTTTTAGTGGCGGACTCTACCGGTGGACTTAAATTCCGTCAGTGTAATCAGTACCAAATTTTTTCCGCCGCTATAGCTTCCTTTCCGTCACTATATAGCGACAGAAATATCCTGCCGCTAATACTTCTGTCGCTAAAAAGACCCAGTTTCTAGTAGTAGTGATGTTTTACATTGTTTTGAATTTAAACTAGATGGGAACATAAATGTTAATATATTATATTGGTATTTTTGTAGAGATATTGTTTGAGAGGAAAGAGTCAAGTGTGGGAATACTTGTGTGTGGGCCCAAGAAGATGAGACATGAAGTTGCAAAGATATGTTCATCAGGGTTGGCTGCAAACCTTCATTTTGAGTCCATCAGCTTCAGTTGGTGATTGAATATCCTTAGGGTATGTTTGGCAACTCAATTCCAATCCATTGAATTGGAATTGAAAGGGTTAAATTAGTTTCACGGAATTCATTTTGTTCTTCCAATTCCAAATCCAAGTCTTGGAATTGAGGTTGTCAAACATACCCTTAGTTTTATTTGAAATGCTAGATGAAATTGAAGATTAAAACTTCAATTAAATTATATTATTACAAAGTAGTATATAAGTGTGATTTTAATTTCTTAGATTTTCTTTTGTATTAATGTTTGAATGTAAATAATAAATGCTCAATAATAAAAGCTTTCAACTATACATATGTTTCTCATTACATTAGTGAAGTTTTCTTGCTTGCAACTCCCTCCGTCCCACTCCCACTTTAAGGTCCTACTTTTTTTTTTTGTCCGTTTCAGACCAAGAGTCTCATTCCATAAATGACAAATTTTGAACAGTATTTCGGACATTTATACCCTTATAATGTAAATATATTTACAAAATAACCATTCATTATGCCCTTATAATGTTAACATATTTACAAAAAAAACCAATCAAAAAGAGGTTTTATCATAAATGTTTTAACTTTTACATTCTCTTTTCTCTAATATTTTACTCACTTCCAATTCTTTATTCATTATTTTAAAAAATTCTTAAAAAAATAGCGTAAAACTATCGTAGGACTTTTGAAGTGGGACTGAGGGAGTATAAAAGTGTGACAGAAAATCATTAACGACAAGAATAAATAAGAATAAGAAGGAATGGTGTATAGATTTTAGACTTTAGAGAGGTCAACCAACATCATTGTTGTAGATAACTCTTGTCATTTTTGCAGCAAAGCCTAAAGCAAAAGGCAAAAACAAAGTCAATGGTGGAGAAGAGATGTAGGAGCATCTCCCTCACATGGAGGAAGAAGGAAGACCAGGAGGACAGAGATAATGCCACTAATAGTGGTGTCATTTTAATTGTGTATATATATACACATGTCCCAAAATAATTTTTCCATTTCTTTAGCTGTTACTAGGAACGAACTTTGAACAATAATTTTAGATTGATTTAATTATTCTTTGAAAAATCTAAAACTATTTATTGATAATATTGTTGATAGTATATCAATAACAAATTTTAAATTTCCATTTGTATAATTAAATTAACCTAAAATCATTGCTCAAAGTTTCATTATAGTAACGGCAAAAAAATAAAAAAATCATTTTGGGATTAAGAGAGTATAATATATATATATATATATATATATATATATATATATATACATATATATATATATATATATATATATATATATATATATATATACACACACACACACACATATGCAGGGGCGGATCCAGGATTTTGAAACCGAGTGAGCTTGATATTTAAAAAATATTGTAAATAATAATAACAGTGAAAAATAACTTTATATATATATATAAAAGTTATATATAGTCAATGACTTAGGTAAAAAAAAAAAAATCAAAATTTTGAGATGAGTTGAAGCCCACGTCAATTACATACTAGATTCGTCCTACACACACACACATATATATATATATATACTCCCTCTGTCGTACCCATTTGTAAGCTTATTTTCGCTTTTGAGTTAAAAGTACCAGGTATAAGCTACTTGTAAATGGAATGTCCTTTAATATTTTATATTCTCCCTACCCCACCCACTCATTAACTCCACTCATTTTCCACCACACAATTTATTCAACCAACCTACTATTTACTTCACTCATTCTCTCTCTTCATTTTCTACCACACATTTTCATTATCTTAATAATATTTCTTAATTGGTGTGGGATTTTTTTTTTAGTTTACAGTGGACTAGGACGGAGGGAGTATATATATATATATATATATATATATATATATATATATATATATATATATATATATATATATATATATATATATATATTTGAATGAAAGTGGATGGATGCATGATGCCCACACCTACAATTTGAATACAATAAGTAGGGTTTTGATTTAGTTGTGTATATGATGTTTTTTGCCTATTATACTGTAGAATGTTTTGTTGGGGTATCAACCCAAGTCTCATATCGACAATTGAAAGAGAATTGCCTAAAATATAAAGGTGTCCACCCACTCCATTAGTATGAGGCCTTTTGGGAGATGATCCAAGAGCAAATTCGTGTGGGCTGGGCCCAAAACGGACAATATCATACTAATGTGGAGTGGTGGGGATGGTCGCGATCCCAACATGTTTTTGGTTGAAAATTGAGTGCTAACAACACTAAAGTAACAATTGTTTTTAACCAAATCTCGTATACTAAAAGTAGTGTTGTCAATAAAATAAATATTTAAATATTAAGTTCTTACGCCCCCACAACTCATTAATTCAGCATTCAATCAAAGTTTAACAAATTTAATTGTCGCCAACATTTTGCGTCCCCACCCCCCCTAACATTTCTCCAAAACAATTGTATATTTAAGCTTCGTTTTCGCCTATCAACTTAAAGTATCTCCATTTTTCGCTCGTATTTTCTAGGGAATTTGCCCCATAATAAGTTTTTTTTGGAGCAAATCACTTTTTACTAAATTTTTCATTATATTAAAATGCCCTATAAGTTTTTATGTTGTATTATGTATAATACAACATTTAGTTATTCAGTAGTTTAAAATCATAATACTGCATCCGCACCACCGCCTCCGCCACAACCCAGCTCCGTCGCCGCCGTCTGCTATCGCCGCATGCCGGATTCCGGTCAATTTTCGCCAGAATCCGGTCAATTTTCACCGGAATCCGGCAATTTTGGCCGGAATTCGGCCGCCGGTCGCCGGAATTCGATCGCCGGAGGTCGAAATCTGGTCGTCGGTCCATGGGCTTCGGACTCCGGTCACCGGCGGCCGCCGAAATGCAGTATTATGACCTTAATTGATGTTGTATTTTCGAAACATAATACAAGATTATAAAAGGAATTTATTGAGCATATATTTAAAAAAAAAAAAAAAAAAAAAAGAACTTATGAAATAATGACCCTATTTTCTATTTCGCTAGAGCAACAACTTTTCTTTATTTTGATATTCATTTTGTCATTCATCCGACTCAATCTTCGAACCAATTTGGTCCATTTTGATTTTGCCAATACCCAAAGCCAGTACTCATCAAATCATTCTCATAGAATCATGGTCCTTCAAATTTGAAATTTACTGTGGTTGTCACTTGCTTAGGTGACTTATACAGGGGTATTTACTGTTCAAATTTGTTTGATTTTTGTCAAAATTTTAAAAAATTAGGACCAGATCAAATAATTCGGTTTTGTAAAAATTTAGGATCAGGATCAGACCATTATATTATAGGACCGATCTCATCGATCCGATTCTAATGGTCCGATTTCGATTCGGTTTCACTGATTCTACAAATTATAATATAATATAATTTTTTACAATAACAAAATCTATAAGCAAGCATATTTAAGAATCAAATTGCTGAACAATATTTCGAAACGGACGGAGTATATGGCTGTCTACAAGCAATCATATTTAAGAACCAAATTACAATAAAAAAATCAAGCATATTTAAGAACCATATTTAGAAAAGAAGAGTTTCATGTTCAACCACTCGATAAGAAAGTTAATATATATATATATATATATATATATATATATATATATATATATATATAGTATAAATGAGGAAAGAGTGTGAACAGTTGAATGAACAATACCAAGCAGCGAATTTCCCATTTTGCCCTCATATATTTGTCCCTTTCCCATTTTGCCCTTAAAAAAAATTTAATTAAAAAAAATTTTTTTTTTTTTAAAAAGGCATGTACTAGTATATATATATAGGTAGGTGCTCAAATGAGAATCATAACAAATTGAGAACCGTGAGAATCACTTGTATACACTTGTTTACAGTAGATACTTAGCTACTGTATACATATACAGTCTACTGTATATGTATACAGTAGCTAAGTATCTACTGTAAACAAGTGTATAACCACACGTATACACTTGTATACAGTAGCTAAGTATTTACTGTATATGTATACAGTATATTGTATATGTATACAGTAGCTAAATATCTACTGTATACAAGTGGTTCTCACGGTTCTCATTTTAAACGGTTCTCATTGGAGCGTGACCCTATATATATATCTATAGTATAAATGAGAGTGGCCTTCTAAAGTTCAATGAACAGTTCCAACGGCGGAAATTCCCATTTTGCCCTTACTATTTTGTCCCTTTTTCATTTTGCCCTTAAAAAAAATTGAATTAAAAAAAAAATTAAAAAAAAAAACGTGGCCTTGGACAGGGGCATGAGCTAGTGTATATATATATATATATATATATATATATATATATATATATATATATATATATATATATATATATATATATATATATATATATATTCGGCCCGGTCCGATTTCGGTCCAGGACCGCGTATATTTTTTTTCAAAATTAGGACCAGACCAAATAATCGGTTCCATAAAAATTTGGAACCAGAACCAGACCAATACTATTTTTCGATCCGATTTTTACTGATCTGCTCCGATTCTGCTGGTACGGTCCGATTTCACGAATTTTTTTGTACGCCCTAGTGACCTACTCCCCCCGTCCCACAAATCTACACACTTTTTGTGCCAGCGTTGAAATTATGGTAAAAGGTGATAAAGGTAATGTGTTGTTGTGAGTGTAAAAGTAAAATAGGAGAGAGAATGAGTGGAGAGAATAGTAAATTTGAAAAGTGTTGTGAGTAGAGAAAAGTGAGTTCCATTTTCATTTTGAAAAGGTACAGATTATTATGAAACGTTCAAAAGATTTTTTTTTGTATATTAACGTGAAACGGAGGGAGTATATATATTGTTCTAAACATCTTGCTAAAAAAGTATCTAAACTGGCTAGAGTAGTGTAGTGGTGTGTTTGGCTATATCTCTTTCTCAGTTAGACTGCCCCGTTCGGTTGCAACCGCCCCACCCCACTTTCGTTTTTTAATTTTCCAATCTCTTTTTTTTTGTGTTGTGATAAATTTACTATTTTGAGTGCCCAAAATTGTTCATCCAACTTTGTGATGCCCTATCTACCTTAGGTTGAAAAAAAAAAAAAGATAACATACCTTTTGGACAAGTGTTAGGACCATATGTTGATCAAATTGGACTTTGCTACTGAAACCTACTAAAATCTCATTACCTTTTACTTTTTATAGAGTGTACGTTAAGGAGTGTTTATAACCAACCCCCCCCCCCCCTTGTTCCCAAAATAGAAGTATACTTTTATTCTTAATCAAGAACAAATATGAATATTTGTTATTATTTTGACACGGAGGTAATATTTCATTTTAAAAGGTCCCAAATAAATGTTTTATTCCTGTTGAGCAGACTTACCACTTCGTTGTCAAAGATTCGCGAACAATGTAAAAAGAAAAGAATGACGGTTAGTAACAATACAGAAGAAAAACTGTATCAATAATAAACTAAAAACAGAAACTGGAAAAGAAAGAGTAGCAGTGTTTAGAGTATTTCGGCTCAGGCCCAAGTATCCGTTTAATTCGAAATTCAGCCACAATTCAAGGTGATTGATCCAAGATGTTATTATGTAACCGAAAGGCAGCAAAGCAGTCCAAGAACACCCGGTACAGACCCCAAATAATCCCAGCCAAACTTCTGGACAGCCAACAATGAAAACGTCAGCCCACGACCTCTATTTTCCTCGCCAAGCGACACACACACAACACACACACAGAGTGCTCAAATCACCCTAGAAATTTGAGGGAGAGACAACCTAAGAACTCATAATAGGGAAGCAATAATTCACCAAGAAAGCAACCCATGAAACTAATTCACTGTCAAACTCTCTCACTCTCTCTATTTACCCGAAAGAGAAAATCCCAATTGTGTGTGAAACCGTGTGTTGTTGTTGTGGTTTTTGCAAGGGAGAGGGTGAGGGGGTTTAAATAGGGCTGAAGAGAGAAGAGATAAGGAGGAGCTTACCCAAATCGACCGAATCAACCTTGGCGCTAGCGATGAAATCGTCGGAGAAGAAACAAATGAGATCGCACAACACAAGAGACCAAGTCAAGATCAACATCTCTCTAACAGATAAACACGACCAAAGTTGAGAATAAGAGGGGAGGTCATTGGGCCATGGGTCACAAAAAATTGGCTAATTGGGCTGCTCATTTTTTTGGGCCAAAGCCCATATAAATAACAACAATTCCCTTGTAGAAACAAAGGTTGTTTGGATCAAGTATTGTGTTAAAGAGTGACCAAATCCAAGTGAAACCCAATTGTAGCAATCAGTTTGGGTTACTTCTTGGATTGGGCCTCTTCATATTGGATCACTTCTTACAAGTAAATTTTGGAATTCATATTTGTAAACCTCTGGCAAATGTTTTAGGACATACTCCCTCCGTCTCGGCCCAAATGTCCCAACTTTTCTTTTTTTGGGCATCCCATTTAAAATGTCCCAACCCAAAAAAGGAAAGTTTTTTTTACTATTTCACCCACTCATTCTCTCTCCTACTTTACTTTTACACTCACAACCTTCTCTCTACTAACTATTCCTCCAACTCATTCTCTCCTATTTAATTTTTCATACTCACAACATTTAAACTTTTTCTCTTTCTTACGTCACTTTCCTTAATTCCCGCGCCGAACCCATTTTGGAACATTTATCATGGGACGGAGGTAGTAAGATTTAAGAACATGAGAAATTTTTGTATATTTGACTGAGCAATTGATTCATTTGTGCTGTCATTATACTATGATATGATTTTAATGCCCACAACCTGTTCGATAAAATGCTTACAAGAACTTTGCACTCTTGTAGTAATATGATTTATGGGGTGAATACCAGCTAGGAAGTTACCTGACTAAGCATATTTGTTTTGGGTAGAGGGATCCGAGACCCGTGCAATCTTAAGTTATAGCAGTCCGGATCCCGGAATGAATGAATGGTTGGGATTTGTCCAAGGTCATTTGGGGTATTTCATCCCCACCAACAGGGGCCGTGAATTTGGAAATTAAGGGTCAGATGAATGAAGGAGACTGCACTGCCTTTCATCTGCAGACGCCCCCAATGAGGGTAGAGTCTTGTTGATGAAGCCTCAACATTTGAATTTTCAAATTAATAGTTGAACTATTTAATTTGTTGAAGATTCTTAATTTGGAATATGGGGTTAAATTAGTGTAACAGCAACATAACTTTTCTAACTAAAACTTGTTGGCAATAATTAAGGTTTGTTAGAATAATTGTCAGCAACATGAATAAGGACAACAACTGAGAGCTAGCATGTGTCTGGATGAAAAAGATAATTCAAAATAACAAAAAGACAACATAAACCAACCACTGAGAGAGAGAGAGAGAGAGAGAGAGAGAGAGAGAGAGAGAGAGAGAGAGAGAGGGGAATTCCTTTACCCTCTACACTAGTTATTTAGTTATTTACTGTGACAACCTTGGCGCAACAATTTATTTCGCAAACTCAGTTTTTCACTTTCGGATGAAACATGTGGCTCTTTCATTTAATTTTGTTCGTGAACAAGTTCAGTCGGGCTCTCTCCGTGTGCAACATATTTCTGGTAATGATCAGTTAGTTGATGTTCTGACAAAAACCGCTCCCCCGTGTACGCTTCCAACAACTCATTTAAAGATTGGTCTTCTCCACGGATCGTCCATCTTGCGGGGACGTATTAAGGATATATCTTCTCCTCCTAAAGTTTCCTAAGCTATTGTTGATATCTTTCTAGATTATTCTTGTCTGTATTCCATTGCATTTAGAATAGGAAACTAAATATTGCATTTAGATTAGGAAATCAAATATTTGTATTAGGAAAAGGATACTTCTCCTAAAAAAGTTTCCTAAAGTAACTCAATTTTTATATTAGATTAAGATTTCAGTCAATATTCTATTGTATCTAGAATAGGTAAGTAAATATGAGTATATTGTATCAAGAATAGGCAAGTCAATATTTCTATTAGAATAAGATTGTCACCACCCTTGTACTATATATTTGCAAGTGAATAAAGAAAACCAACTTTTCCCAAGTCTTACAGATTTTTCATGCAAAACAGTTTGTGTGAGAGAGAGAGGGAGGGAGAGAGAGAGAGATAAATAGAGAGGGAGGGAGGGAGGGAGTGAGAGAGAGAGAGAGAGAGAGAGATAAATAGAGAGAGAGAGAGGGAGAGAGAGAGATTCAATGGTGGAGATGAGATCAGGAGCAGCTTCTTCCTCAAATGGAGGAGGAAGGGAGAGCATGAGGAAAGGGATAATGGCACTTGTAGTGGTGATCTTAATTGGGTACATTTTTATGTGGATTATGATGCCCACAAATATTTACTTTGACTCTTGGTTGACCAAGATTAGAGCTCACACCAATTCTCCTTTCCTAGGAGCTCAAGGTTTCCCAAATTCACCATTTTCACCTTACTTTTTTTGCTTTCCTTTTCTAAGTCCTATAATTAGCTTGATTTAAATACAATCTGTATAACAATGTTCTCACGATATATATGAGGATTCATGTTAGTCGATTCCAAATTATTTTGGGACCAAGACTTTGTTGTTGTTGTTGTTGTATAACAATGTTCTATGGTATGTTCAATTTTCAGGTGATCCCATTCTTATTTACACATTCCCCGTACTACTTATCGCGGTTTTGGGCTCCTTATATCTCCATTTCGGAATCATTTTCGACGAGAGCAACTCAAAAAGGTTAACAAGCTAGTATATACTCTTGGTGTATTTCTACGTAAATTTTATTCGCTTTTCGCTTTTTAAGTCCTATAATTGGCAATTAAGCACAAAGATTAACACGTACCCGTTTATACTTGTATATTTACAGAGGAAATCGTTGGTTAACGACATGGAGGAAGCCATTAATCATCAAATACTTGGGGATTGTTTCTTGGATAGAGTTGGTCTTTCTAATCATGTTCACTGCCCTTCTAATTTGGACTTTCTCTTCTTATTTGCATTCCTTCTTTGGAATTATCGACGAATTTTCCATGGCGGGCGAGAAAACGTAAGCATAACCAATTTATTTCTAGTATAGTATTTGTGTTAATAACTAGTTAGTTATGTTTGGTTTCGATAAAGTCTTGTTGATTTAAAGCTCTTAAACGTTAAAATGGTGGTTATTGCATGATTTAACGCTCTTAACATTCAAATGGTGGTTATGACAAGAATTAACGCTCTTAACGTTAAATTGATGGCTATGGCATGATTTAACGATCTTAACGTTAAAATGGTGGCTATAGCACGTTAAAATGGTGGTTGTGACATGATTTAACGCTCTTAACGTTAAAATGGTGGTTATGACATGATTTAACGATCTTAATGATAAATTGATGGCTATGGCATGATTTAACGCTTTTAACGTTAAAATGGTGGTTGTGACATGATTTAACGCTCTTAACGTTAAAATGGTGGTTGTGACATGATTTAACGCTCTTAACGTTAAAATGGTGGTTATGACATGATTTAACGATCTTAACGTAAAAAAATTGTTGTGGTTATGACAGGTGGGAGACTAAATTGAGCATAATCGGCCTAACCCTCGGGCTTGTAGGGAACGTTGCTCTGACATTTCTCTTTTTTCCGGTGACTCGCGGATCGTCAGTGTTGCCGATATTTGGCCTCACCTCGGAGGCTAGCATCAAGTATCACATTTGGCTCGGGCATGCTACCATGGCTATATTTACCGCTCATGGTGTGTTTTACATTATCTATTGGATCTCCACAAATCAATTATCCGAGGTATTTTTCTAATCACAAACATCATTATCATTATCAGCATCATCTCGACTTGATTTAGGGGTGTTCACGGTCCGAATTAGTCTCATTTTTATCAAAATTTTATAAAATTATGATTGGACCAAATACTTCGGTTTTATAAAAATTTAGGACTAGGAACAGACCATTACATTATAGGACCGGTCTCATCGGTCCGATTTTAATGGTTCGGTTCCGGTCCGGTTCTACAAATTACAATATAATATAATTTTTTACAATAACAAAATCTACAAGCAAGCATATTTAAGAACCAAATTGCTGAACAATATTTCGGGGCAGAGGGAGTATATGTCTGTCTACAAGCAAGCATATTTAAGAACTAAATTACAATAACAAAATCAACAGTTAGGAAAGAAGAGTTTCATATTCAACCATTTGGTAAGAAAGTTAATATATATATATATATATATATATATATATATATATATATATATATATATATATATATATATATATATATATATATATATATATATATATATATATATATATATATATATATATATATATATATATTCGGTTCGGTCCGGTTAGGTCAGGCACCGCGTATATTTTTTCAAAACCGTGAAGACCAAATAATCGGTTCCATAAAAATTGGGAACCAGGGGACCATACCAATACTATTTTTTCGTTTCGATTTTTACTGATCTGATTCGATTCTGCTAATTCGATCCGATTCCACAGATTTTTTGCACGGGCCTATTTTAATTAATCAAAATCATAAACATTGTTATCGATTGGATTTTTTTATGGTCATTGTCATAAATTTCATTTATTGAACTCAAAATATATGCACCGTTTTAGTCAAGTCCACAACCATGTTTTTCAAACCACAAGATTGAAAAAGAGTGCTCCAAGTTTGGAAGACTACTTTGTGGTTGTAAATTGTTAAGGCTATAATGCTTTACAGAAATTTTTCAAAAAGTAGAATGTGATGTGTTTGGCTATATTTGGATTCAAAATATTCCTTTTTTAAAAAAAAAATTCCAAAATAACAATCCTTCCTAACGAACTATTGACCAAAATAAATCATTTTTTGAAACTTGATATACACGGTGTAGCGAGTTTATAATTTTTTTTATTTAAACTCGCTACACCATTTAGCGAGTTTAAATTTTGATATTAAAAAAAAAAAAAACTAAATTTGAACTCGCTAATTGAATTAGCGAGTTCTAACTTTCTTTTCTTCTGTTGACACGCACTGACACAACCACATTACTAATTCATTCTCCGCTTTCTTTAAATTACAAAATAAAAATATAAAAATTATTTTTTAATAAAAAAACTAAAAAAAATATTATTTTTTCCGTCTCAAATTATACTTAAAAAATGTACTACTTTAAAAAAATTATTTCTTTCATATCAAAAATGAATATTACTTTCTATATAAAAAATGAACATTGATTCCTTCGTATCAATGAACATTTTTAAAAAGAATTATTTTTTAGGATGAAGGAAGTAATGTTCAATTTTTTGGACAAAAAATGTAGTAATATTTTTTGGTTATTCATTATTTTGAGTCGAAAGTAATATTCATTTTTGATATGAAGGAAATAATTTTTTTACAGTAGTACATTTTCTTAAGTATTTATTGGAGACGGAAAAAGTATTTTCTTTTATTTCTTAATTAAAACATAATTTTATATTTTTATTTTGTAATTTAAAACATAAATTTTATATTTTTATTTCTGGTATCATTAGACCATCTCCAACATGAGTAGGTTTTGGGGGAAACAAGTTTCTCCCTAACATTATAAAAAATCTTGTTTTAAAAATCGAAACAAAGGCACGTACAATTTTTTTTTTAAAATAAAAAACAAGTTTTCCCCAAAATTTTATGCTCCAACATAGCGCCAAATATCTCATTTTGCTTCACTTTGACGCAAATCTTTACTCCAACAGTGCACTATTGTTGCCGTTATTTTGACGTTTGCGCTGTCCCCTTTTCTTTTATGTTTTATCTTTAATGAAATTCAGATTACTACTTCCTAAGTAATTGATTTCTTTTTTAAAAAAAATTTATAAAATTTGTACATTCATTTTTGAGAAAAAAACAATATATAGAATTTAAGCCAATTTTTTTTTCAATATCAATTGTTTGTATTATTAAGTTATTTGTATTATTGAATTTTATTTTTTATTTTATTTTTTTACTATAACTTATTGAGTCAAATAATTAAACAAAACAATAAATATATTTAAAAATAATAATTTTGAATAAATGAAACAATAAGGCATATTCTAAGAATATTTTTATTTTGTGCAAGATTTAAATTTAAAGCAAACTGTTGAAAATACTGAAAGATATTTGATGCTGAAACTTTGTCATTTTTTAGAAGAATAGTGTAATTTTTGTATCAAACTGTTGTTACAACAAAACAAATTGACTGGGTCCCACTCTACTTTTGTGATTTTGATTTTGCCAACTTTTTGTTTTGAAACTATGGAATAAATAGTACATATAATAATTCATCCAACTTTCTGTTCTAAAGGCACTTTCCTTTAAACCTTTGGACTAATCAAATCCCACTTTTGATGAACTTTTTCCCAAAATACAATGTTTTAAAAAGTATTTCTCAAAATGTCACACTTTTAAAAATATTGATCTATTTAGCTTAGTTTTTAAAATTCGCCGTTGGCAACTGCGTTTTCATAGTTGAATTCGCAGTTGCCAACCTCGTTTTTTTAAAAAAAAATAGAAAAATTATAAACCCGCGATTGCCAACTGCTAATTCATTAATGAAAACGCAGTTGCCAACCGCGAATTCTAAAAACTTGACTATTCTGATCAATACTTTTAAAAGTGTGACATTTTAAGAAATACTTTTTGAAACAGTGTCATTTTTGGGAAAAAAAAAATCACTTTTGATCCTCCTCCGTCACGCTTCATTTGATACTAATTTTCATTTTAGTCTGTCTAATATTACTCAAAATAACAAGTTTTTATAGAGAACATTTTTTTTAAGATTTTGTGTTTTTTCTGTGTTAATATTAATCTTTCAATATGGTGAATTTGTGTTTCATTCAAAGAATTTCTGAACAAATTTCTTCATATTAAATCCTACTTTTTTTTCTTCTGCAGATGATAAATTGGAGTAAAACTCGAGTATCAAACGTAGCGGGAGAACTCTCTCTTTTATTCGGGTTAATCTTATGGGTCACAACTTACCCGACCATTAGACGAAACATGTTTGAGCTCTTCTTTTACACACATTACCTCTACATTCTCTTCATCGTCTTCTTCATCCTCCATCTCGGCATTTCCTATTCTTGCATTATGCTTCCCGGTTTCTACCTCTTCATGATTGATCGGTATTTGAGGTTTCTACAATCTAGACAACGCGTTTCTCTAGTCTCTGCTCGTGTTCTAGCGTGTGAAACTGTTGAACTCAACTTCTCCAAAACCCAAGGTGACCTAACTAACTAACTAACTAACTAACTAACTAACTAACTAACTATCGTTCATTGATTCTTGTTAGTTACAGTATAATAGAACGTATTTTCTCGAGTGTTTACAAATGATGCAACATACTAACTTTAACACTTGTATCGTTGAAAAATTAACGGAACTGTCAATATGTCATCGACAATAAATTGCAATCATCACTTGAATTTGAATGATTCTGATGTGGGTGGTATCGACAAGTTGGCAAGTCTGTTAATTTTTTAACGTTGTTAGTATTATGTTGCTCCTTTGGTGACCGTAAAGTCACGGGTTCGATCCTACTCTAAGGCAATTGTCGGAAAGGCTCTAAGAAATTGCCTCTCCCAACCCCCGCTTGACGCACCGAGATTTTCTCTGTTGTTGTTGTTGTTGTTGTTGTTGTTGTTATTATTATTTATTATTTTTGGTTTTAGGTTTGAGTTACACTCCAACAAGCATTATATACATCAATGTGCCAAGCATCTCTAAGCTACAATGGCATCCTTTTACCATTAGCTCCAGCAGCAACTTTGATCCAGATTTGCTCAGTGTTGTCATCAAACCTGAAGGATCTTGGACCAAGAAGCTTTCCCAGATTCTCCATTCCTCCTCCATTGATCACCTTCAAGTTTCTATCGAAGGCCCGTATGGACCCACCTCGACCCATTTTCTAAGGTAATATTCTCTATTTTCGATTCGAACACCAAAAAAACACAAGACACATACCATCTATCTAATGTGATCCCCACATGTCAGAATGCCAAAGAGCAATATAGACACATACCATCTCATGTGGGCCCACCATAAACGTCGAACACCAAAAAACACAAGACACGTGCCTCGTGTGGGCCCCCCATACGCTACACGAAAAGCACAAGACGCATACCTTGCGTGGTCCCCACATAAAACGTCGAGACACTACACCGAAAAGCACAGGACACATACCTTGTGTGGGCCCCACGTAAAATGTGGGTACACTACCGGGGTCTAATTGTTTTCTTCATCATTGTGGCTGCAGGCACGATGCACTAGTGATGGTGAGCGGAGGAAGTGGCATCACACCGTTCATTTCCATCATCCGAGAACTCATCTACACTCAACACTCAACACTGAACCAAACCCCACCAAAGCTTCTCCTCATTAGCGTATTCAAGAACTCGTCAGAACTCACCATGTTAGACCTTCTCCTTCCAGTCTCAAACACCTTCTCTTCATCTTTAGACCTACAAATTGAGTCCTATGTCACAAGAGAAAAAGCACCACCAACAGAAACACAAACTCCATTTCGAACCATATGGTTCAAGCCAAGTTCGTCAGACGCACCTTTATCTCCAATACTAGGCCGAAACAATTGGCTATGGCTCGGTGCAATCATAGCTTTCTCTTTCATCATCTTCCTTCTCTCCATTGCCATTCTCAACCGTTACTACATTTATCCCATTGATCATAATACGTATACAATCTACCCGGCATCATCAAGAGCTTTGTTGAATATGTTGATCATTTCCATCTCTATAGTCATGACCGCAAGTGCAGCGTTTCTTTGGAATAAGAAACATAATACTGCAGAGATCAAGCAGATTCACCAGCCAACTCTTGACACTACTGAGAAAGAACTGGAAAGCCTTCCCAACGACTCTTTTCGCCAATCTACAAAGACCCACTATGGTCAAAGACCTGATTTAAAGAGTAAGTTGCTTATCAAACTAGGGTTAATTTCACTGCCCACCAGTGAGGTTTTAAAAGGTAACACTGTCACCCCCCCCCCCAGGTTAGGTTTTGTCTCACTTTCCTCTTTGGTCATCTTTATTTTAGCAAAATGGCTATTTTATTCCTAAATCTCCTCGATGTATAGCCAAAGACTACATAGATAAAATTGTCATTTTGCTAAAATAAAGTTGACAAAATGGGGGTGGAGGAGTGAGACAAAACCAAACCTCAAGTGGGTAGTGATACTTGTCCAAACCTCATGGATGGAGTCATGGATGGAGTCTTACCTTCTATCTCTCTTGTAGCGGCATTGTTGTTGACACTTTTGCCCTTGCAGGTATTCTGTTGGGACGTAAAGAATCAAGTGTAGGAGTTCTGGTTTGTGGCCCAAAGGGGATGAGACATGATGTTGCCAAGATTTGTTCATCTGCTCCAGCAGCAAACCTGCACTTTGAGTCTACAAGCTTCACCTGGTGATTGATCCATGATTTTGTGTGTCTGCATGAAAGCTAAACCCTTGCGCAGTGATTATGTATACATTAACAGAAAAGATTATAAACATTCTAGCATCATATTGTCAATGAATATGATTATTTGAAAAAAATCCTCTATCGAAAAACTCAATATAGATGATTATTCTAGCAATTACTCATTTTCGTACATCTCGCCTGTTCCTTCTCTTTTCTCTTCAAAGTACAAATGTAAGCAAACGGAACAAAGCAAAACGATACAACTTCTAAAAATGAGAAAAAGGACTAAAACTAAATCTTAAAGTAGAGAGTGGTAGGCTTCCATCAGAAACTTTTAACCAATTTATCTACAAATGGCAACACTGACCGACTCAAATTAGACCAAAAAATATGATACATCAAAGGGTTGTTACCAATATGAAGAATACACGAATTCCTGGGTCCCACAATGACCGACTCCATAAACCAGATGAAGGATTATCCACTCTGTGCATGGTTTTGGCAGGAATGTTTGTTCTCTTTGACAAGAAGGCCTTGTTGCAATTATAATTTGCATGGTTCTGTTTCTAAAACTGAATCAAGGGATATGAGTAATTTTCTCATTACGTCTCTTCCGAAATCTCAGTTGACGAAAGTTTCTCTTCCAGGGATTCCAGTAAATCATGGTATTCACCAAACGATGGATGGGACTGAGCCAAATACAAGAAATTGGTTAAACGTGTATAAATAGCAGTGTATACAGTGAAATGATTTACGAAACATACCAGCAAAGCTATGCCATAAGCTTTCCAGAGCCTCATATCGTGTCGAAATAAGTCAAAAAGAACCTGCGTATCAAATAAAATTTGACCAGTGTGAAGTCAAAATCGCAGGAAGAGAGAGAGAGAGAGAGAGAGAGAGAGAGAGAGAGAGTTGTTTTTCTTCAAATGTAGTAGATTTAGTTAGAAGGTTAAGAAACTATGGAACTAATCAATGAGGTAACAATCATATTTTCATTGTTTAATTTGATTTAAATAGTACTCCCTCTGTCCCAAAATGAATGCCAACACTTTTTCAAATTTGCTATTGATCAATAGTAAATTTGGACAACTTTTGGACATTCATTTTGGGACGGAAGGAGTAATATCTTCATGAAAGTACTACCAAACAAAATTATCAGTCAAAAACAAGACAACAGCAAAAAAGAATTGATAAATGAAGTAATGGTCAAGTGTACCTCTGATCTCCTCAAAAGAGTGGCCAAGACAACTATCCATTCTTTAAACTTGACTGAGCACATGTGAGACAAGAGAAACTCGGCATCCAGCCGACTTTGCAGGGTTTCCATTTGAAGCTGGAACGAAAAAGATACAAGTAAACCCAACAAATAAGAATAATCAAAGTCATCCGCTTGGAAAATAGAATGGATAAACTCAAAAATACCAATGCGTCTAAGAGTTTAATAGATTTCAAAGACATCCAAAAGTTGAAGCATCGTCACTTGTCAGTTATATGCATTAATCTAAATACTGAAACTCCGGATATTAATGGCCATCTGTTTGTTAAGGTGTTTTGTTTTGGTTCATTTCCCTAACAAGGAATGATAAAGGCATAAACTCCATATATACCCACTTTATAGATTTTATCATGTCCAAAAGTTTCAGCACTCTGTTGGATACGTGTTGAAGCAACTACATTTAATAATATGCAGGAGTTTAGACGACTCAAGATACATGTTGAAGTAACTACATTTGATAATCTTCAGGAACTTGGGCAACTCATTAAGAAAACGAAACATCTTTTAAAAAACAGTCAGACTATAAAATTGGGTATGAGTAAGACTTATATAGGGTTTTAATTGATATTGAATGAAAAATAAAAGATAGATTTTTCAAGAATAAGAAATCATTAAACTAAAAAGGACGATGATAGATTTTTCATGAAATAAAACTGTTTGCTATTGATTGTTCTATCCATTTCACAGAGACGCAAAGGAAAAAAAAATTAGATTTTTCACCTTTGGAAGTATAACCACAATGAAGTTTAAAGATTGGTACCTTTTGACCGATTAATTCAAGACCCGAAGCAAAATTTTCCAATCGAGCAGATCCATATCTTTCCCGTTGAAGATATTCCTGCAATTATAAATGTTATTTGACTAAACATAATAATAGCACAGAAAGATTTCACACTCAAGCAGAAGAAAAAAGAGGAAAATTCTTACCACTAGATCAAATTGGGTGCCTTTCACAAACGCAACAAGCTTTGAAAGTTCTTTACCCGACATTAAGTAGCTAGCATGGCTTTCTAGAATGTTCTTCACCGAAGCAATATGTGCACTTTCCTCTTTGAATGACGGACTGCTTTGAAGAAATTTGTCCTCTAATATCATCTTCTGGTTCCATAGTTGCAAAATAAATACCAGTAAATTAAAAGGAAAAGTTCCATTACCTTTTTGAATCTGAAGACTGCCTCCGGAAACTAGAAGGGAAAGTGAAGTATCCCAGAAGTCTGGGTGATAGTTTACCCGAATCTGGTGTTGCAGGTTCATATTCACGTCCAGATCTCAAGAGAAACCTCACCTAAGAAGAAAATATGTCACTGTTATTTCCCCATATATTGTGAGTTCCAATATCATCCTATAATGAACATTAAGAATTACTCCCTCCGTCCCAAAATGATTGCCCAAAAAAAAATTCAATTTTGCTCTTATATTTCTTGAAATCCAAACACGTACCAGCTCCCCAGCGAGTTCATATAAGGATTCATCTAGTGTAGCCTGCACAAGCTCTAATCAATTAGCAGAGAGAGAGAGAGAGAGAGAGAAAGAGACACACACAGAGGGAGAGTGAGAGGGCCGCTTTTTAGCGTGTATTTACCTGCAATAAACGCAAGGCGCAGTATTGACTCACAGGTGGGCCTTCAAGTTTAGCAATTACCTACAGCATTACGGGGGAAATAATAGACGTGTCAGGTTGGAGTTTCTAGAACAACCAAGAAGCACATGATGATTTCTTTCAAGCAGACTACAGAAATAGCTGTTCATCTGACCTAATAATTATATTTTTAATTAATAATATTCAATCAAAATGCAACAACAGCTTGGTTGAAATTTTCTTAAAGTTATTTAAGTTTTTCCAACTGCTAAAACAATCCCTTAAATAGTACTCCCTCCCCGTCCCAAATGAATGTCTATTTATTTATTTTTTGAAAATTTTGTCCCAGAATGAATGTTTTTTAAGAACTTTGTCCCTAAATGTTTTTTTTTTACCATATTTTCACTATTCAATCTATGCAATTAAATTTTATAAAAAGTAAACATTTTCAGAAAGTCCCTAATTAGACATTCATTTTGAGACGGAGGGAGTATTAATAAGCTATGGCTTCGACTTCCTTGGATTGTTATATGTGTGGGACAAGGTCAATATTTACAACAAGTTAGAAACTCCTAGAGGATTCAAGATCTGTAGAATTTTGAGGTAATTTAGATGAAAAACTAAACTTAAAAATGATTATTAGACAAGCCTATCACATGCCCAGGAAAGAGAGAGAACATGTAATTCAACTTCATGAAACCACAAACTCAGAAGCACAATAATACATTTAGAGAAATGATTTCATTTCTTACTAGTATATAGCAAGCTGCAGTTCTGTACCATCTCCGCTGAAAACACTCCTCAAACAACCTACAAAAATGCACAAGTTCATTACTTTCTGTCAAGCACCTTTGGTCTCAGATTTAACAAGGTGGAGCAAGCAAAGGAAGAAAGCTGAAAGTTCTTATACTTCCAATACTAGGCAGTCTAGCCCATACTGGAAGCTTCTTCTAAAGGACACCCCACCCCACCTCCCACCTCCCACCCCCTACCCCCAAACAAAAAAAAAGAAGAAGCCCAACATGGTGGATACACATGAGATAACTCAACAGTTCAGAAGGTCTGATAAACATATACACTTTTAACACACTTCCAAAGGAGGAATATTGGAGGAACTGATCTGAAGAACAGGGCCAGCAAAACATACAATGAAGAACAAATCGAGGCAAAGAGGTTCCAAATATAAATTGGACACAACGGGTCAAAATCAATGCCAAAGTAGACATACTCTGTTGATCTTCCAGCAGCTGAAAACAAATCTGCCCAATGACGGCCATCAGTCTTTCTTGCAACACTAACCACCACATCAAAATACTCCGGAAAATTTCTGATAAGATCACAAGTTTTTTCCAACAGAGAAACTGAGGTCTGGTTTCTACTTGCATTTTGACTGCAGAAAGTGGTATACGAAGTTTAGATCAGCAATAAAGCACCCAATGGAGCAAAAAAAAAAAATCCAACATAGAGAGAAAGCCAAAGGAAAAGGAGGAAACATTTTCAAGTGATGCGGAAAACATATGAACATCCCAAAAGAAGCCATTGTTTGAAATTCCAATAATTACCAAACATAATATCCCAAAATCTAGAAATCTGCAATTTCCACTGACAAAAGGAATATAAATGTACGATAGTTCCTTAGATAGAGAGCAATGAATAGTGGGGCTTCCAGCTACAATAGTAATAGACTTCATTAAGTTCACGAGCTATGGTACTCCGTGTCACTTCAGCGTCACTTCATGAACTATATGATAATGGTTTAAAGAAAAAACATATCAATTCACATGATAGGATTACCTAGAAATTTCAGCATCAAAAACAGTAAAAAGAAGCCATTCCAGGCAATGCGAAAAATGTGGCTTCTCCGCTGATAATTGAGCCAACTGTAAAGCTTCTTCACTCTTGTTCCTCTGGCATAAAAAAAGGCTCAAAAGTTTATAAGAAGAAAATTTTCTGATACCCCATCTTCTATAGAAAATAGAGCTGATATGTTGCTCATTTGTGAAATAAAAAGCAACGGGACCAAGCAGTACCTGCAGAAGGTGCCGAAGTAGACAATGCAAAATCGTCTGAGCTTGAGGAGAAGGTTCAAAACATGGAAACTCCGTGCATGATGAAAAGGACATTCTCTGAGTAACGCCAACAACGATTCCAGCATTTGGAAGTAAACCAAGAGGATACACCTCACGATCGAATTCCAGCTCAGGATCCAACTAGAGGTAAACAGGAAATTATCAAAGCAACTGAATGTAATGTCACAGAAGTACAATGAACAACTCCCTCCGTCCCATAATAAATGTAGCACTATCGTTTTGATCCATCCCCAAATAAATGTCCGTTTCTAAATAAGAAAATAAGTAATAAACATAGTGCAAATTGTACAAGCAATGTGCAACTAAGTGAAGCACATTCCTTAGTATCGTTGGCAAGTCAAAATCGACATTTATTATGGGACAGAGGGAGTACTAGATAAAGGAAAGAAGTAAATACAGCCAGTAGCTCACACAAGGATACTTCAAAATCTGCTTTACAGGATAGGGTTAATTTTAGTTATCAATTCTTCCCCACTTCCTCCTTTAAGAGAACAGAGGGAATCTCATTTAGCCTTTACAAAATATATTAACAAGTCATAATTAACTGAGGATACTGTCATATCCTCCCTCCATCCCATAATAAATGTCGCATTTGACTAGTCAACACTTTAAGGAACGTGCTTCACTTAGTTGCACATTGCTTGTACAATAATAAAATTGCACTATGGTTATTTCCTTACTTAGAAACACGACATTTATTTTGGGATGGATCAAAATGGAAAGTGTGACTTTTATCATGGGACCGAATCAGTAGCCTCTTTCTGGACACTTGACGCCCTAAAATGATAGCAATACTTATACTCTATAAACTGTAGGCTGAATTTCCTATGAACTACAAATGTTTCTGAAGACTTCAATCTTCCTTCTATATTTCTGAAACTAAAACTTCCTGCTTAAAGATTTCATGCTAACATCCAACAAAACCTCAAACTACATAAACTACTAGGTCTCCTGAAGATGTTATCTGGCCTCTCTGACATAAATAGACAAAAGTAAACTATTTAAATCATATGACCGAATGTTCCTTTTCCCATTCCCTTCATCATCAAACTAGTAACCTTTTAAATGGATACAATAGTAGCCAGGACAACATGAACAGGCCCTTCGATGACCACCCAAAATTACACGAAATCAATTTCAACATTGAGAAATACATTTCAAGGGAAACATTCTGAGCCTGAGAAAGAAAGCTAGGGGCCAACAAAGATTTGGCCTGTTAGAGGAAACCCCCAACCAAACAAAAACTAAAACTATCACCAATAAGATCATAATCAGACATGTCACAAACGCTGATATATAATTCAACCTAGCACACCTGCAATATTCCATCAACCTCACTGCCAGCTGTGTTACCCGGACTCTTCAAATATGTTGAAGTACCCGTGTCCGACACGTATCGTGTCCGACAAGACACCCCGACACCCGCATTTTCATTCGGATACGACAAGAAATATTAAAAAGAAAAAAAGGTGTGAGTTGACTTCATTTATAAAAAATTTACAAGTTTTAATGTTGTTTTACTTAATTATACATTATATCTTAGCAAAAAAAGAGTGAGTTGACTTCATTTATATATAAATAGACTCAATATATTTTGTTATTAACGTATCCCCGTACCCGTATCCTAATTTTAGGACAGTGTCCCCGTGTCCAATTTTTTGAGGAAAAGTGAATCCGACACTAGGATCCGTACCCGTGTCGGATACCCGATCCCGAGTCCAGGTAACATAGACTGCCAGCGAGGGGAGTAGACCACCTTATAGAATTATCATGTTAGTGGTTTTAGTGAATACTGATGGTGTGTACGATGTCATGGATACTTAACCATTTTTCACGGGTCAATGTAGTCAAACCATATCAGGAACTTCATATTCAAATGTGGAAATTTCTTGTTATGGACGTCTGTTTTGATTCATGTAACTATAGCAAATGTCTGTTAGATTGTTTAGAATGTATTTAAAAATTGAGTACTTATTACAAAGGTCAATATTATCTAAAACAAGTAAGAAACAATCACAGTGAACCAAATAAGCTTATTTTTTCAGAAACATTAGTCAGAGGGCATTAGCTTTAACTTGGATTAAACTAGGGTTAATTCAGCCTCTAAAGACCAATTTTTCAGCTAGGCTCAGGCATAGAATGACTAAGATTCAGCTGGGCCTGCACTAACACAAGCTGGACCAACCAACTCATTAACTTCCATCCTACTAAAGAATTTCGAAGAAAAAATTTATCTAAGCATTATACTTGACTTTTGTACCCAAATATAGAATTGAAATTAAAAACAGAACGGAAAACTCGGTAGTATTAATATAGAGTACCTGCAAGAAATCTTCCTGCTTAAAAGGGTCAACATCTGAAGATGGATACCAAACCTGTAACGATGAGCTTTCAACCAATAATTATATGAGAAGTGCAAAATATATCAGCAACTAAAGATGCAAAAAAATCCAAGCTTAGCAGACTTCACCTGCATTCCTCGATGGCCATAATCTAACCATGAAACTTCTTCAATTAGATTTGTTTTCTCCTCTGAACGGCCACAGGTAACCCAAAACAATTCAATAGAATCGGTGAGTTCTCTTTCATGCCCATCATCCAAATCAAGTAGTGAAAGGTCCCCATTTGTCCTTAATATCAAACATCTGACATAGCAAGCAATAATACTGAGCTTTGGTACATATAAACTACCTTTTTTGCATGTTTGAACAATATGAAACTAACCTCAGAGGCTCTTTGCTTAATATATCCAATGAAGATGACTTATCATTTCCTGACGGATTCTCTCTGCCAAGCTGTTCAGGGATAAATCGCATTGCGACAGGATGGCTCTTTGCAGTCATGATTGATAGTTCTCGTACTGTAGAAAGCTGTTTGTCATTTTATCACTTAAAAACGCATGAAATTTTCATTGAAATAACCCTCACTCAGAAAGCAGCGCTCCCTCCATTATACTCAAAGAGTCTTCATTTCTTTTTTGGGATGTTTCACTTAAAGAGTCTTGTTTCAAAAAGTAAGCTTCTAACTTTATATTCCCAACTTAACATTAGCAAAACAATTTGTCTTTGAAAATAAGGGTAGTTATGAAAATCATTTTCATCTTTTTTTACTTAAAACATTTACTTCTTGAATAATGAAGGGAGATCGATTTAAATTAGATTCAAACCCACTCTAAGAAATCATTTTACCTGTAAATCAGGAGTACTGGAAAGTGTCAGTTCACCAGATAATTTCACGTGGTATATATGCACATCAAACGGGCGATAAGTGACAAGTAAATAATCTTGATAGACATCCATTACCATTGGTTTCGCAAACAATGGTTTGTGATAAAGTAGTGAGCTCTGATCAAGGTGATATCTTGGATAGAAAAGCAACTCATACCTGCAAAGGATTAAGATCTTTAACGAGGGGGCATGAACTAAAAAGGCCTCTACATGCTCAAGCAAAAGGCCTAGTGATGCAGAACGGCCTGTTGGCTATCAGAAGGAAGTGGTCACATGCAAGTTAAAAAGTCATTTGGAACCAGGGAAAGTGCCCTCGGTAGATCTTGAATTACTTGGGGTTTTTTTTTTTTTTTTTTTGACAGAGAGTTGTGGTAGTTAGAACTTAGAAGTGTTTCCCAAGTTGGTAGTCCCAATCTTGTAGTACTAGGAGTAGGAGTAGTTAAAATAAGGATGTAATCATTCAAATTTAACTGGATTTGAATATTATTGAGAAGTTAACTTGCTAGGTTTCTTTCTACTTTTACTGGTCCCCTTTGGGGGTATATTTTTCCCTGATTTTAAGCTATGCAGCAACTCTCATCCATGCAGCATCATTAAGCTTAACTAACAGAAATAAAATGTTAATATAACACATGAGAAACCAAAAATGGCACAGGCTTGAGTTTCATAGCTCATGTAAGGGCCAGTGAGGCTCTATTCTCCATCTTTTTAGAGTTTCAAGCACCTAACGTGCTGTTTAGGAACTCAAATGAGCCCTAGAGCTATGCGTATTCAAATTTAAGAATCAGCTTTCTTGATACCATAAGCTGTCCTTCAGATGCCATTATTTGAATTTGAGAGTTGAGACCTCAAGTTATTGCAAGAATGAATACTTGCAATGGACACCCTTCGCTTTTATCTATACCATTACACATCGAGATACATACAAAATCTCTTTTCAACGACACATTCAAGTAAATGGCTCTAAATATAACTGTTATGTTTTTTTTCCAAGAAACCTTTTAATGATATGGAATATTAGGAAAAGTCCAAGAAACATGATTTCTAGGGCCCATCTAAGTTTTCATCAAATCCCAAGAATTTCCATATTAGTTTCATTAAGGTTTTTACAAAATTGCCCATAAGCCTTCAGTTTCGTTGTTTTCGTGGAGCTGGTCAGAAGGAAAAGAGGCATTCAAACACTTATTTCTTCACTTCATGGTGAGAATGGCAAAACCTTTCTCGCTTTTATGTACGTGTGGTTTGAATCTAGTTCCAATCAAAAAGCCGATATAGTTATATATGATCCAGGTATCCGGTATGATGTGTATAAGCAATAAACTTGACTACAAAGAACCTCTAAGCACTAGACCCAGGATCATATAAGTCCGATGTGAGTTTTTCCTTGTTCCTTTACTCTAAACTGGGTACTGTTAGGGAGAGCTTTACCTCCCTACTGGTCCTGCCTCACTACTACCCGGCTCGAATCCAGATTAGTCTGCACACATTGAGTGACCGGAAACTGGATGATCGACCAAAAAACACTTTTGATGTTAACACCTATATGTGACAGTCAAGTTTGTCTAGCTGAATTCACATCTTATCCCAATGATTAAACTGGAGTTTCCAAAATTAATTTCCTTATCTAAGTAATGATTAGCTTGGACTGCCGATGATGATGGTTCATTTGAGATTTCCTTCTCATAGTCCATTCTCATCTCACATTGTTATCTCACACAAGAAATACACGTCCAGGAATTGAAAATCATGCAAACCATCATGTATTTCAGTCAAGCTCTTGGCTGATTTCATGAGGAAAATAAAAACCATGAAACTATAGATAGTAAAAGCGAGTGCCTGAATTGATAAACAAACGCAGCATCTAAATGTATAAAAATTGCTCACGTGTTCGAAGACTCAATGTAGTTGCATACAACAACAATCTTTCCCATCCATAACAAGCCTGTGCACTGAATCTTTTGTTCCTGGGTAACATCACCGAAAACCCGCCATTTTTTAATCGTATGTCATATAAGATCAACCCATGAACTCCGGCAACAGCTAAATACATCCCATCCTCACTAGCTGCTACATGAAGAACGGGCCAATTTTGAGAAATATAAGAAACCTGGCAGAGAAGCAATATTACATCAGCACAGCAAAAACAAGAGTATCAGTACAGCACAAAACAAGCGTATCACTACTCATGTAAGACATAATCAGTAGCAACTACAAGAATGCCAAAGGAACCCAATGACATTGGTCTCACACATAACTGGAAGGTTAAGATGCACTATTTTAAGTTCATCGGTATCTTCAGACTGCACAACAAGCAATCGGTCATCACCGTATATAATCTGACGAACATAAGTTGTACCCGAAATTCCTCTGTTAAGGCAGCATTTTCCAAAAGAAAAGGCAAGAATTCTCTCTGAAGGTCCTTCCTCAATAGCAAAAAGCCTATAGCCATACTCATCCCACTGCATAAATGAGGTTCCAGCCATCATGGGTTCATATTTGCAATCTTGGGTTGCTTTAACAACTGGAGAAGAAGCAGAACTTAAACCTATCTGGCGGATAGTAGACATCAAGCGACAACCCGAAACGGACCAAACTGTAAGTCCTCTTAACTTCCACCCAACTGCAAAAGCGGAATTATCAGGTGTCCACGCAATAGAATTGACGGCACCAGTATCCTCCATTGAATATCTACATATGCAAGTACCCATACAAGTTCAATCAAGATGATTTTTAAAACAATTCATAAGATAACGAGACGTGATAGTAATAATATGAAATACAATTTAATCCAGAAAACACAGCATTGCAGTTGTAACAGAAGCTTAAAGCTGACAATCTTCACAAAGGGATGTACCAGCATAATGGTGCACGATAAGCTCCAGAAACACCATTACAATACATGAAGAGAAGGGGTTATTTAAGCGAGTACATTTTCACAAGAACAGAATCAGCTACCACACAAAATGAAAGAAATGGTTGAAGAAACTACCAAACTATAAAGATTTGAAGAATCAAGATACTCTAAAAGCTACGAGTGTACTGGTTAGCCAACTATAATAACAAAACCAAAAGCCGGATCTGAAGTTAACATGAAGGAATCAAAACGTTAATTGTGTCCCCTATTTCAGTTACCGAAAGTTTTACTCCTGGAAATGACAAGAACTAACTAAAAGATCAAAAACTCATAGATCCTTCCAACATTTCAACCCATGCTTCTCTCGTGAACCCCTTTTAAAATTAAGCATTGATCCTCTCCATAAGAAACATTCAAAGAGAACCTATAAACCACGCAGGGGATGAGAAGCATGGTATCTTTGTTTTGGGGGTGGAAGTGCATTGGAAAAGTTGGGACCAATGGTAAGGTATAAGATTCATGTAGATGTTCCAGGGAATTTATCGTCATTGACTAAACATCAGGAACTGTGCAGATACTTGTAAGGTAAAAAACAGTAATCAAATAAAATATACATGGATAAAAACAAATAACAAGGACAACTGCCCATACATATCCATCCAGTACACCAACTTCCGAAGAATTAAGAGCGAATTCACAAGCTTACCCCCAGTCATGCAAGGATACAGAACGAATAAGTGATACAGGTTCTGTAATGTCATATAAGTCTACAACACCCCTTCTGGTACCAACAGCAAGAATTTGTTGCTCTGAAGCAATTGAAGCACAAACTGCATCACCAGAACCCAATGTCTTTTCTGCTTTGACAAAGTCAGCTTGCTTTAAACCTTTCTTACTTACGGAACATAGCACCAATTGTCCATCAGAGAATAGCACGGTTAGCAACCTCAGTGGCAAGGAAAATTCCAGATGAGTAATGGCAGACTTTCTGAATGAAGAACGGTAGGATGGCAAAACACCATGGGCCCATCCAGAAGCAACACCATTGTCTAAAGAATTTGACAACTTGGTAGCAGCATTGCCATTAGGCAAGTGAAAATCCAAGCCAAAAGCTCCAAGGAACTGTAGAAACAAGAATAATATTGTTGTATTAAGGAGAATGCCTCTCTTTTACTTGTTTTATTGGAGAACTCCTAACAATATGCATAACACAATAGACATTAACAGTTGTAGAAAAATATACAGCTACCCGATGCACCCAAAAATTCGAATCAATGCATCATCCCAGAAAATAACTGACCTCTCCTTTCCAAGATATATTATACAAAGTTCCATCAGAAAGTCCAACCAGAAAATTTTTGTTGTCACATATAATATTGCTCCTGAAAATAAAAAGAGAAAAGGAGATAAATCATTCTAGATCAATAGGGAATAACCAAAGGAAACTCAAGTTATCAAGGCAGGTTTAATCAAAGTCAGACCATTCTTTATTTTCTGTTTTTGTTTGTAGAGTCCATCAAACTAAACAAAACTTTAACAGTTTCCGACAGGAAAACAAGAGTCAGACTTCACAATAGATTGTGAATCTATAATAGCACGTATTATATGATAACTAAAAGAATTACAGATGCAATTTGAAATAGTGGCAGAATCTCACTTCTAGAATTGTGGGTCAGATTGTTGCATACTGAACCCATCTAAGATTATTTTCAGCTACACATTGTACCACAGGCAAACCACTACAGGAAATCATCCCACTGGGTTTATGATTTTTACAGCTCATGGATTTGTGAAACTACAAAGATTCCAATGTTTAGCAGCTCAAATAGCAATGGTGATGCATTTCATTATAACCCTAATTAAGATCTGCCATTCCTAGTAAAACAAGAAACATCCCCATGGTCAAATTTGTTCCATCGGTAATATGGAATAAGGGAAGAACAGTTTAGCATACACAAACAATGAGTATTATGTTCCTGGATGGTAAGACAACTTTGAATCAAGCACTCTTTGCTTTGAAGTTGTTCATGGGAGTAAATTCTGTTTTTTTTTCTCATAAGATTCTTGTGCCTAGTTCTACAACCTAGAGACTATTCTAAATATTTTTTGGGTGATAAAACCGAGTTATATTGAGAGAGGGTGGGTGTAGTGCAGTGTATTTTAAGGGCGTATTATCTTTTACGAATCAATGATTTTTTATATATTTATTTGTCCATAAAAAAAACATTTGATATCACATATCAAATGGTAATTTACTTGTTTTTTAGGTGCAAACATCAAATATTGATACAATAACTAGAATGGGTTCTTACACTGCCAAATCCTTATTTGCAAAGGGGACCTGCTCACTGAGAAGTAGAGAAGTAGTAGCAAGAAACAAACTAGATGGTTGCTTTCCCCCGATTTGCACTCTTTTGCCAGAGAATTGAACCTTGACAATGTGAAGGTAAAATGAAGATGTCTGCAACAGAAAGCAATCAATGTAAGCAAGCACTCTTTTGCCCCACATTTCCATAATGCTTACCAAAAAGCAAACAATTGGGAAGTCAAAAAATGGAGAAGTTTCACAAGTTCCATAAGTACTCACCAAAATAGCAATCAATTTGGCATCAGGACTCCACACAGCTTGTAAGTTCTCACCCTCCTTCTCAATTGAATCAGCATCTCTCTTGTACTTCCCTAATCTCACTCTATGCTGCATCAATTTCAAAAGTAAGTCAAACCCCAAATTCTTTTTCCAACAAAATTTGACATATATTATTCACACGCTTTAATCTCATTGAAATGCCACACTCGTGAAACATTTCTACAAGCACACACTTTCCAACTGCACACACTTCAATTATATTAAACACTAAAAATCAAGATTATGCTCCGACACATGTCAAACATTCGTGCGCCTTCAACTCAAGTAATATGCCACAGCATTACTGATCAAGAAGTAATCCTAAAATTGATTAAGAAGTAATCCTAAAATTGCTACATTATTTGAATCAACTGAGCTTTCCACATTCCAGACAAATAGATCAATCAAAATGTAGCATTACTGATAAAGAAGTAACCCCAAAACATCTTCACGCACACAGACTGATTATCAATCGAAATGCCACCTTACAGATAAATAAGAAATCCAAAAACATCTCAGATCAAATAAAATGAAATGCCACAGTACTGATCAATTAAACTAATTACAGAACACCTCTAAACACACACAGAAAAACACACACGAATTGGGGAGAATTGGAGACCTGTGAAGAACTCCAGAGCTCAAAATGGGACGGACCAACAACGAGCAACAAACGATTGATGAGTTTGAGGTAGACGATCCGCTGTGAAGCAGGACATAGCCCAGATTCAAGCGGGATGACCTGAGGCCAGCCATATGCCATATACATCTTCGCTTGATACGAAATTGCTATACGAATTACTCTTAATTTAGATGAAATTGAGATCAAAATATGGAGAATTTAGGGTTTTGGAGAAGAATTTGGATACGATGGGGAAATGGGACGACCATTTTCAGGTGGAATTTTGGATCTGAGATTTTCAAGAACGAACAAGAAAATTGATTTTATTATTAATTGGAAATTTGTATAAATTTAACGACTTCCGTCAAAATACCGTTATCCCTGTTAAGTCACTTGAGAAAATTAAATGTCTATTTAGTACTCATTATTATTTAGTCTTTTTCCTATAGTAGAATTAGATCATAAACTATTGCTTTTTTAAGCCATCATTAATATTTTTTTTGTCTAAGAGATATTTTAAATAGGTCTGAATTTTTTCTAACTATATCTGTACAAACTTGTATATATATATATATCAGGGCCGGCCTTTAGGAGGAGCGGGGTGAGCGCTCGCTCCGGGCCTCATATTTTTGAGGGGCACCATTTAAAAAAAAAAAAAAAACATTATATATATGTATTATATTTGAAAATAATAAAAGTCATCCAATTAGGTAATTTGAGTCAAATTAGGTAGTATATTAAAAATCATATTATATAGTATTTTAATAGAAATTTACTTCTTTATTTACATCTTAACAGATTTTTTGATAGAATTAATTATTAATTCCACGGCATTTAACACGGCTCCTCGTCTTCCTCCTCCATTCGGCTCCATCAACAGTCGCTGTATTCTTCTCCTCTCCAACGTTTTTTTTACAACTACAAATTCTCTTTTCCAAGTTCTCAATAGAATATCAAAACTTTCTTTCGCAACTACAATAGCAAAATTCACTTTCATCTGCAATAGAGAAAATCCGATTTCAAACTACTCCGTCGCAGATTCATGATTCATCTCTTTGCCAGTTCTTTCGTTCTTTTCACTTTTATTGTAAGAACATAATTTTAAAATATTGCTATTATAACATATTTTCTTGCATTTTATTTTTTGTAAGTGTTTTTGGGGCCTCATTTTGAACTTTGCACAGGGATTAGAGTAGCGTATCTAGGAATTAGAGTGAGGGTGTGAAAAAAAAATATAGGGTGCAAACTATAATTTTTAAAAGAAGAGGGATGCAAAGTGTAAATATGTGAAAGTCAGATAAAAGTTTTACCTAACTTTCACATATTTACACTTTGCATTCCTCTTCTTTTGAAAATTACAGTTTGTACCCTATAATTTTTTTTTTATTTATAAATACTCGGTAATTTTTTTTCAAAATGTCAGGTGAGTCATTTGCAATTCCTGGCGCCATAATGAATCCGCCCCGTATATATATATATATATATATATATATATTCTTCGTCCTCGAACGAATATTGAAAAAAATAATATTGTAAATATAAAATATACTGTATAAAGTAGGAAAGATAAAGTGAATTATTGTTGTGAGTGTATCGAATTGCTTTCATTGACATTTTTGAAATTGTAACATTTGTCGTGTAACACATATATAGGAAAGCAGTAACATGTATTATGAAACTGAAGAATTATACCATATTTTTCGAAAATTTGCATAACATAAAAGGCAGTTTGGTGCACGTAACATTTTCATATAGCGAGAATCTCGAAAATAGACTCTACCACAAGAATAAAATGTAAGCAAATCTTACCATTTTTAATCAAAAAGGGGCAACCCCTAATTTTATTAATCAAGCATGCAATGAGGAATGAAAAGTACAAGGGGGCGTAAAGTAAAACATAAAAGAAAAAGAGGTTAACCCCATCTTCTTCCCTACTTTTTCGTATCAACTTTGAAAGCCCTATGCTTTCGATTCGACTAGCATGAATGAATCAATCTCAATGTCATAATAATCTCTTTCCTCCGATTCATATCATTGTCTTCGGTTATGAACTCTGAAAGCTCCAGGCGAGACAGTAACCCCACCTATCGTGTCTCCAAACTCATCATAACAAAAATCTGAAATTTTTGAAAAGTATAAAGCATCAGATTTGGAGCCACATTTTTCTGTTTTCAGATTAGATGAGGAAGGCTTAATTCAAGCAAATGCATTTGTAAATGTGGGGTTAAAATATTTAGAATTGGGCTTACAAATTTCAGGAAGACGTAATTGTAAGTGTCCCAATCTGAGCCGCCAACGTTCCTTCAGCCCAATTTAACGTTTTCCACGCCAAATAAACATTTAAGGGCATTTTGGTCACTTTCTAAGGCAATTTAAACAAGGAAGGACCTTAAAGGAACAACAAAAATAGGTTGGATCTCGCTGGAAAGAGTCATTTTCAATAAATTGACCAACTTTTCATTAAATGCAAGCAGCCAAAACTGCTTTCTGCAAAATCAGGCACGCCAACATCCCCATCCGCGCGGACAGGAATGAGACTCAGTCTCGTCCGCGCGGACATCATTGAAACCTAAATTCAGCCTATAAATAAAATCATTCTCTCTCAGTTTAAAGGATCCTTTCCCGAACCCTACTGTTATATTGGCAATATCTCTCCAGCAAACAGCCTAATACTCACCAAAACACTCACCAAAACACAAAATCCACACTCAAATCTTGATCATATCCAAGCCCCAAACACAAATCCTGTGAGGACCTCTCCTAACCCGGGACCTATAAACTCGTGTCCCAGCTGGAGGGTCCCCAAACCACCTTCTAAAATTTAAAACTTTTCCTTTAAATAATTTAAGAGATAAATAAACTTTTGAAATCAAACTATAACCTGTTTTAATTTACAACATTACATAGAAAATATTTATAAAATGTTATACATATCTCTTTTCTCAATTTAATAATAACCACACTTATTCCCAACTCCCAAACAGTACACATACCCTGACAACCCAAAGGACGGTCCAAACTCCTTTCCGGCCTCACCGGTTCGGTCTACCTGTCTCAGCTGAAGCTAAAAAAAATTAAAGGGAGACGGGGTGAGAAAGAATCTCAGTAAGTTATTATGCATGCAACAATATGCCATATAAGATGCAACACGTAAGCAAGTTGTTCCAAATCATATTTGGAATACTGTAAACACATTACATTACCTGATCTTACCTTTTCCCGTCTGAACAATAAGTCGTACTACGTGGGTATGGGCATACATCCTCATGGGAACCCATCCTCTATATGTGTGAACGGCTTAGGCCTATTCACGCCTTACAAGACCCATTTTTTCAGGGAACCATGTAAGGTATCAGGATCCTATGAACTGCTTAGGCATATTCATAGTAACTGAGCCCCAAACTGTGGCCACAGTGGGGTGGAAACGGACACAGGTATAATGAAATCCGAGCACCTTATGTTACAACATCTCATAAGTGGTCGCATTCCATTATACCCCCGAAATATCAGCTGATATTAAACATAATCATAATCACATTCAAGCACATAACAGTTACTTGAATTTAAATCCACACATAGGGATAACCGTATATAACATGGCACAATTACTCATGTTAACAACATATACAACATGGTACAATTACTCATGTTTACAACATATACAACATGGTACAATTAGTCATGTTTACAACATATACAACATGGTACAATTACTCATGTTTAGATCTCAATTAGTGTAACATATATATAAACACTAATGAGTCAATATAATCCACATATAGTATTCATACTCAATCAACTGGAATCATGCCACATGTAATTTAACAGTCTTAAATAACAACAATTCAGCAACAGGGTATTAATCCTCCTGTTCAACTAATAGAGGAGTGCAACATTTATTTCATGCACTAAATAAATCAATAACCATGTATAATTAATTACATATGGCACAAGGTAAATCTAGTAAGCCCGAGATATACGTGTTGCACTATTAAACACTCCCTATAAAGGTTTCATAATCATTTACCAAGTTTCTACAAACTTTGGCTATCAATCAACCATAGCTTCCACCCTGTTTCCAAGCAATATTTAAACTACTTCCATAATTTCATCTTAACCACTTAAGACATCATTATGCAGTCAAAGTGTTCTACTTTATTCTAAGTTGAAGAGGGTTCAATCATGTTCTAAGTTGAATATGTTTCTAAGCTTTAAAAGTAAATTCAGAAATTCTGATGCAGGGCACGACTCGTGCCCCTTGGCACGACTCGTGCCTTTTCCTCACCATTCTACTCAGAATGACTTGGACCATTGTTCACGACTCGTTGTCACGAGTGGCAAAAAGGGCACGACTCGTGCCCCTTGGCACGACTCGTGCCAAGGCCAAAATCAGACATCAGATTCAAGACACCAAAGAATCCCCAAACAAACGCCAATTTTCCAATTCACCAAGCTATGCCAACAACCAAACCCAGTCCATATACCATTTTGTCCTCCAACTACCTTCAACCCATGCCATAGAACATATACCCCATGCCCAATCAAACTATTTCATTACCCTTTTTCCATGATTATTCAACCCAATTCCTAATGCCATGACTTCAAAGTATTTCATTTCATCCCAACCCTTTTTCCTTCTATTTCACTCTTCCCAAATGAATGTTCCAACCTCTCGCGAACTCATCTATAACCCATAATATCAAGTGATTCCCTCAAAACCCATTTTCTTTTCATTCTCCAAAGCCACAGAATTAATTCAAACTTTCCCTTATTTTCTTACTTATTACAAGCCACACAACAATATTCCCTTCAAGCCATATATCAACCACTATAATACCCTTCTCAATTACCAACCCATTTTCTTACTCATTTCCTACTCATTTTTTTTTCATCATTCCAAAACCAATCAAATTGTTAAATCTACCAATACTCAATTAAGTGCTAGTAATAACATTATATAACAAATATAATCCCAACCTCACCTTTTAACCAACTTCATTGTAAGAACCCAAACATTACCACCTACTTTCTCCACGCCCTATAACCATTTTACACCACCCTTCCAATGAAACCCAGCCATATTATCACCCTTACCCTACTTCTTCCAAGACCCAAATAATCATGTAAAAATCACCCAAAATTCATTTATTTCTCATATTTTACAAAATCCTAACATACTCCTTCAACAATTCATATTTCTTTTATTTTATTATTACAACCCAAATAAATTCCAAAATTTATCAAAAGTCAAATAATATGATCCCATAATACCAAATATCATTTAGAACACGTAATATTATCATTTCTCGTAGTATGAACAATTAATCGAAAGGAATCATAATAACTTACTTAAAAATGTGCCGGAATAAAATGACGATCTGATCGACTCTAAACGTTCTCCTCGCCTTCCTGATCGTTCCGCCGCAGTCGGATCGCCAATCGGACCAACGGTTAATTTTCTAGAATTTTTGGAAAATATTTTGGGACGGAGGAAGTATTTCTTTCTTTTTCTTTCTCTCTTCCTCTCCATTTCTCTCGTGCTCTCCCTCTCTCTCTCACCTCGGTTTTACTGGAAGGAAGGAGAAGGGGATGGATTTTATTTTAATCCATTTTACAATTTAGCCCCTTTAGAATTCAAGGTATTTCATTTAACTATCTTAGGCTCCCTTTTTGACACCTAGGCCCTCCAACCTTTTATAAAGCTTTTTATTTAAATTTCAACAATTACAATATAAATTACAAAATTATTACTTATTCCATTTAGACATTAAATAATTAAATTTAATTTATTAACACACTTAAAATATCAAATCAATTATTAAGATGTTAAAACTAACACATAAAAATTCAAATTATTATGAAATGTGACCAATAAAATACAACCAATAAAATGCAACGGCCTCGCTCCACGTGCCCAACACGTGATCAAAAGGGTGCCTAGGGTTAGGGTCGTGACAAATCCAAGGAAGATAGGGTATAACCATTGGTAAACCCTCCTTCTCCTTACCTTAATCTCCCTCATTCATGCATACATCTCACATTTAAAAGATGTAATTTGTTCATTTACTTGTTGTTCATCTCTTTTCTCTTTCTTGTCCTAGATCCAAGAGGATCTCCATGGAGTTCATCTCAATTGATGATTCTCTACAAGGATCCACACTATCTTGACTTGTTGTTCCTCTTTTTACATTAACTAATTGTTACTTGATCTCTTGGCCTAAAGTGTGGTCACCTTGGAGTTCATCTCCATGGATGATCACACTAAATGGTCCACATCCTTATTTTCATCTTCTTTTGTGTTATTAGTTCTTACTTGACCTAAAATGTGGTCATCTTGGAATAAATTTCCATGGATGACCATTTCAAATGGTCTAAATTGTTTATTTCCTTGTAAATGTCTTTCTCTAGCCCAAGATCTCCACCTTGAAACAATTTCCATGGATGAAGATCACTAAGGCTCTTAGGTTACAAAAAGGGTGAAGTTGATACATTGAGTTCAAAGATCTCAATGATGGTCATCTCAATGATCACCTTAGAAATTCACTCTAAAGTTGATACATCCTTAACCTAAATTCAATTTTTATGCATTAATCTTTATTTCATGTTAAATCTCTCCATCCCAAGCAAATGAAGTGAATTAAGTCCTAATGTACCCTAATGATGGCTTGATATAGTAGATCACCACTAATCATGTTTAGTGATCACTAATCAAAGCCTAAGGAAAGTGGGGACAAGCATGAATGCAAAATCCAAAAATGTTTTTACTTATCATTTTCTGTTGCAAACTCCAGTTAACATTCTGGAATTTACAGAATCAGACTGGAAAGCTGCAAAAAAAAAAAAAAAGATTCTTACTGTCCTATCCGCGCGGACAGGATTGATCCTCGGCCTGATCCGCGCGGACAAGAATGTTAGGGACAAATATTTTCATTTTCAGCCCCTTTTCACTCACAGAAGCACAATGTTTTGGTTAATTTCAGTTTTGTCCAGTCAAATTATTTATTTTCAGAAAATCCTTTTTGCAAAACACACACACACACACACAAATGGTTTCAAGTTAGGAAGACTCGTTTTACGAGGCATTTCGGATGAACGTGCTAATCGTTCTTCCCGGAGTGTAACGTGACCTCCGAACTCATTTCTCTCATTTTCGGGCATTTTTCAAAGTTTTGGCCCTTAAACTAAAAACGGCGTGGCGACTCCGTTGATTTTCAAAAAAAAATCGGGTACATCACAGTGGCGACTCCGCTGGGGACTTTAAAAATAAGCTTTACCTTTTTTTTAATAAAAAAAAATGATATTTGGTATATAGGTGGAAATCATTAAGCTTCCTGTACCGCTTCCTAACCCGGGGCTTGGGATAAATTACGGTCTAACAAAGCCACGTACCGGTATCATTTTATAAAAAAAAAAAAAAGGAAAGCTTTTGTGGGTCAAACTTCCGTCCCGGCACTTGAAACCATTTGTATGTGTGTGTGTGTTTGTTTCCCCCGTTTCGCGTTGTTATCTTTTGGCCGCCTCGGAAAAGTCAAAATTTTGACTGTCGGACCCGTTTTCTTAACTGTTTGAATTTCGTGCTTATGTGTTTATTTGCTTTCAAAAAAAAAAAACTTTTTCAAAAAAAAAAATCAAAAAAATTGTTTTCAAAATCTCTCGCATGCATCATACTCTTTAAGACACATGTGAAAATTTCTATTTTTCTCAGAAAAAGAAGATAGACTGCCGCACACTACGCGCACTTGGCCTTACACTGCACACTATGTCCTTAACCCGGGAAAATCCCAGTAGCAGCCCGTTTGGCCTTACTACGCCTCTCGGTGCGAGCACAAGACTACCCAAACATCCCTTGGAGCCTCTTGTCGACCATGCACTTGTCCGTGACACACTTTGTCCGAGACCCGGTTGGTGTTTAGTTTGGTCCGTGTCGTGCCCTGTCTGTGTATACACCGTGCCAGTCAAACCTTAGTTGGCACGCCAAGTCAATATCTTTCGGAGGCCCTAATCAGTCGAAGTCATGCCGATTTTCCATCACGGACTTTGACCAGATCTTGACTGGCGCCTTGACTTTGACTTGCACAACTTATGCACCGACTCCCGGCATGATACTGAGTCATCAAGGATTAACGATTATTCCATGTCTAATTACGGCCTAACTGACGACGGGTCAAGATCAATTATGGACATTTATCAGTCCGAGCCATAATCTTGACCTTTGACGTCAGCTTTGTCCGTAATTTACATTGTATACGCGTTAAGACTCGATTACCCGCCAGACTTTAGGATCGTTTTTCTATTCGGTCGGTGGGACCTGCTTGCCTTACAGAACCTTTGTTCGGGGTTACAGGTTGAAGGTCTGTAGCGTAGTGATGGGACACACTGATCCAGGACTTAGAGTAGTTTGCGAAAAAGAAGAGCAATCTTTTCCAACCGCTTAGGGTTTAAGAAAACACGTTTTAAGTAAACGAGAACAAATAACTGCATGTTGCATGAGCCCTAAGCCCAAACACTTACCCTCCTTCATTCCCAAATATCTGAACCCTCGTGTCTTTCCCCCGCAGCTCCTCACAAAGCTTGGTTTCGGGCACCGGGTCACTGTCTGATCAGTTGGGAAGAGTCAAGCGCATCGTCAGCTTCACCATTGTTTCGACTCCGAGTTTCAGAATGTCTGCATCAGCTGGTAACGATGGGGACAACATCACTCCGCCTCCCGGGACTCCCCAAACAGAACAACAATGGAATCAGTTAGCCGAACAGATGAGATTGCGACAGGAAGCACAGATGAATAGCCTTATGGAAGCTATTAGGAGCCATGGTTTGGCCGCCAGTCTCAATCTCGATGGCACCTTCACCGTGGAAGAAGAGGAGGACCCCAACCCACTCTTGGTCGCCCTGACTACTCCAGGATGCCACCACCAACCTCCTATGGTACTACTACCAGAGCCCATGCTCCTCGATCTTCGGGTCAGCCAGCTCCCCAACTACAGAATACTGGACCCATGCAGCCTGACGGGACAAGCCAGTTCGCAGTTCCTCAGTGGGGACAAAATCAGTACGGAATGTCTTCTCATGGTTGGGGGTACCTTGGAATGCCACAGCAAATTGGGATCCCGCCTCAGTTTGGAACCGATCAATCCGGACCTTCACAACAACATTTCAGAGTGCCGCAGCAACCGTTTGGAATGCCACCACAGTTTGGTCTGGGGCAACAGTCAGGAGCCCCTCCTCAGAATGATACTAGTTCAGCTGCTCCTAACACAGCTTCCACAAACCCATTTCTCACTCAGGGTTCAATGGGCCACCAAGCCCCTATTCCAGTTTCATCAGAATCACCAGGACCGCAGTACCCTCCTGGTCATGCACCCTCGCCCCAGTTAGGCATGCAGTTCAACAACCAGGGACACCAGCCCGCACCTAGGCCTACTTATGAGTCTCACCCTGGAAACCCGAACTACGACGACCTGAGCTCCTCGTCAGGAGGGGAACGTAGGCAACCATAATTGGTCCGGTCGAAATCACAAACAAATCTCAAAAAAAAAAAAATCCGGTCTCATCAAGGACCGTCCCTATACACTTTCTGTCCTTCCGAGCTTGATTCTCGATAACCGTTGGTTTTCTTCTTGTGATTAATCAAAATATTTGTTCATATGAGATTTAGTGTTCGAATAACCCGAACATCAATAAAGGGTTTTAAGCAGCCTTGTGATCATCATGAATAAAGCAAGTTTTCAAGTGTCTCGACAAGTCTTCTCTCTCTCCATCATAGGGAAATAGAGCCAAACACAGTCTTTCTGTCAGCAGGGGCTTCCATACACTTTTCCACACCTTGTGATGCTTATACTCTCTCAAAAGGGTCAAACCTAAAGCGAGTGTGTATACACAAAATCGGGATTCATTCCCACTTTTCGAAAGATGTGCCCCTGCACGTAAAAATTTCTGAGTTTTGTCCATTAACTGATTGACTAAAGTTTGAAATGATGGGTTGCCTCCGTGGCCACAAGATGACTCTGTCTGCAATAGGGATGCATTGAATCTCTCCAAGCTGGGGCTTTTGTTAAGCTGTTCTCTCAGGCTCTCTTTACCAGATTCCCTCCGGGTTTGCTTTGCATCATCAACTGGGGTTTCGCCATGGCCACCTCATCAAGATCTGGGGCTTCGCCTAGTCATCTCTTCAAAACCAGGGCATTCTCTGCACGTTCTCTGCTGCTTGCCATCTCAGGTGCACGACACACCTTATCTCACCAGCAACCACTCAATCTGCTGCAATTTGTACTCCCGAGAGCATCCCCGACTTGCCTGGACTGCACTATATCTTCCATCACTCATACATTTCCTCACCTCATGGGAGAGGGTTCACCCAACCATACATAAACACATACAAACCCTCTCACCACCATGCATCCCCACAAAAATTTCCCAAGGGCTCATGTAGCATGCACAAAACTTGAATCAATAGGAACAATCCTAAGTGATTGAAGATCATAAATCATAATTTCCCTGCCAAAAGCTTAGGCTAAGTGCATCTCCAAAAAGCAAGTAAATGCATCATCTCGCGAACATATGCAGTGATACTCTCATAATCATTTTGGTTCTATGCATGCATCTGTCATCATGAATGTCATATATGCATCTTCCTCTCTACTAACAAATGCAGCAATTCAAACATGAAAGACCAGTTTTCCGTTACAACCTGAAGCCTCTTCGCAGCAAGGATGGTCTCCATCGAAGCGTAATGACAATGACTTCAACAGAATTGTCCAAATAACTGGCAAGACCCTCAAGTCCGCACTAGCTTGACTCAGACACCTCAAGTCACCACCATCTTGGATTCAGATATCTAAATCCCGGTAGTTATTGTAGCTCGAATCTTCCCCAGCGAGAACACCTTCAAATAGTCTCCCTCAGGTACAAAACCTCAACTTAGGTTCATACTCCTAAACTAAGTCCCCATTTAGGTTCATACTCCTGAACCAAACCTCAACTTAGGTTCATACTCCTGAACTAAGTCCCCATTTAGGTTCATACTCCTGAACCAAACCTCAACTTAGGTTCATACTCCTGAACTAAGTCCCCATTTAGGTTCATACTCCTGAACCAAACCTCAACTTAGGTTCATACTCCTGAACTAAGTCCCCATTTAGGTTCATACTCCTGAACCAAACCTCAACTTAGGTTCATACTCCTGAACTAAGTCCCCATTTAGGTTCATACTCCTGAACTGAACCTCGACTTAGGTTCATACTCCTGAACTAAGTCCCCATTTAGGTTCATACTCATGAACAAAATCTCAACTTAGGTTCATACTCCTGAACTAAGTCCCCATTTAGGTTCATACTCCTGAACCGAACCTCGACTTAGGTTCACACTCCTGAACTAAGTCCCCATTTAGGTTCATACTCCTGAACCAGGTCCCAACTTAGGTTCATACTCCTGAACTAAGTCCCCATTTAGGTTCATACTCCTGAACCAGGTGTAGACACCCCATTCTGAACCAATAAATCATGATTACACCACTCTTAGTCTCTCTTTTATATTTTGATGAAAGCGTATCAGTTTCGTCATGTTTCGTTAAGTTTCTAACTAACCTCGTTAGTTTTGGACCTAACTGACTAACAGAATAAACTGAAGAGGACAAAATAGTCATCAGACTAGATATCTCGCACGAGATATCATATCTCGCGCGAGATATCCCCTCGACAGGATGTGCAGAAATCACTCTCCTTCTCCGTTTCAACCTCCTTTCTTGATAAACCTCATCTAATCCGGTTTTCCAATCAGAATTGAGTTCTGGAAGCTTCCTAGGAGTGTTTTACCTCTCCACCTCTACCTCTTAAACCCCTATAAATACTTGGTGACTTCCAAGGTTTAAGGGGTTTAGAATTCCACACAACACACACAATTTGCTGATTTCTTTCCACGAAAGACTCCTTCAAATCACTCACAAATAACTCATAAATTCGTTCTTCAACCACGTTGATTGACGAACATCAAAACTCAAGCCTAGCATCAAGGCGAAGCTCTGTCCGCCTCACGACTTGACTCTCATATTGAGTCGAAACTCTGCCCAAATCACTTCTTGACCGAAAAGACATCTTAGAACCACGTTCTAAATCAAACACTCCCCAAACGCTAGGTAAATTCCTATACTTTTACTCTCTTCTTCTCAATCTCTCTCTATTGGCTTTTAGAGTGGTGTAATCCCATCAAAAGGATTAGCCTAGAGTCCCTTCAATCGATGAAGGCTATCTCGAAGCATACAATCCGACATTCCCAATCAAGAAATTGATTAGGATTTTCTTGTTCTTTATTTAATTAGGAATTAAAAAGATTGATAATACTCAATTGGCAAGACCGATCTTCGGATTGGGTGAAATGGATGCTCCTCGACCTACCCATTCGATAACTTAACCCTCGAACCCTCAAATCTCTTTAAAATCAAAAAGGTTTTTCTTATTGTTTTCCTAAATAAATAATAAGTGGCGACTCTGTTATTCGAAAAATTCACGCATCGCTACAGTTTGGCGACTCCGCTGGGGACAATTAATTAAGAGGGTTAGACTTGCGTTACAATTGAGTATTATCAATCTTTTTATTTTTCTGTAAAAAATCTGATTTTTCTGGATTTTTTTGGAATTTTTCGGCACTGTTTTCAAAAAAAAAAAAACTGTCTGAATACTTATTCCGCGCGAGATATACTAATCTCGCGCGAGATTAGTACACGGCAGAAAACACAAAGTGAACCTTCCCTGTTTGGCGGCGGCGGTTTACGAAAAAAAAAAAAAAAAAAAAAAAAAAGGGGAAGAAGGATTAACTAGGCCGGTTAATGTATGACCACAAAGGGCAATTAAAAAAATTAAAGACCTTGTTTGACCTTCAAGAACAAAGTTAGACCATTGAAAAAAAAAAAGAAACAACAAAAACAAAAACAAACTTGTTGTTGACTCGCCCTTCTCCAGTTTGACCGCATGCCAAACAATTTGTGTAGTTGACTTTTTCTAAAAAGTTGACTACAATAAAAATTTCAAAAAAAAAAATCAAAATCAAAAACAGTTCCGAAAACTTTCAAAATAATTCCAGAAAAATCAAAAATAAATTATCATTATTATTTTGCTTGTGCTAACTCTATTTTGCAGGGTAGAATAATTTTAATTACTTGAACTATATACCTGCGTGCGATTGGTTTTTTAATTTAAAGTCCGGTCCATGGAGAATTCGGGAGTTGTAAATTAAATTAATTAAATTCCTTCTCTCTCTCTTTTTATGTGGAACTACGACGGCCTGAGTCTTCCTAAATTGGGAGAAACGTAGGCAACCACTTGGTGTGGCCATTGCTTGTTTTCTTTTGTTTTCAAAAATAAAACTTTCTATTTTACTCTATCACCTAGATTCGACTCTCACACACGCGCACTCATATATAACTGTCATTGCACTACATGCCCTCTATAAACCCGGGACCCACACTAAGGACGGATGACGGTAACCACCTAGTAGCCGGTCTCTCCGAAGTTGGATCATCCCACTCCGCGTATTCAATCCACCTAGATTGTCATATCGCGGGGAGCCTAGCCTTCCAGCCCTGCATCGCCACATATTATGTAGATTGACTTTTTAAGACACTCCTTGACCGGTCGGTTTGATCTTGGAGTCCTTGTAATTCCTTGTCAAGATCGTTTTGTGCAATAATCCACGGAAAAGAAATCAATAAATTGTCGCCTGAATTGTCCCTTCGAAACGTCCCTACGGTTGTCCCTTCGGATTTGCCCCTAAAAAGAGAAAATTTTCTCATCAAAATTATTGCACAAAACTTGATGTTACTTTGGATTACTCCGACCCCTAGGTCCCTAGGTTTGGTTCTTGAACTTTAGAAACCCCCAAAACGGATTTTCCGTCCGACCAAAATTAGGATTAAAATCAGAAAATTGTGACTTTCCGTGGTGAAGTCTCGCGCGAGACTACTTGTCTCGTACGAGATAAGTGTTCGGTCTTTTCGTGTTTTGGCCAAAACCTTCAAACCTTCAAGCCTTCATTCACCCTATTCAGCCGACTTGTTGGGACTCGATCATGGTTTAACACGGTTGCTACACGTCTAGGTTCTTCGCCAAAGCTCGACACGATGTCTGCTTCTCCTTCTACCACCGAGGCCGATTTCAAAGATGCTAAGGTCCAACTCATCGAAGCCATGACTAGGTTGGATGAACAAAGTAAGCAAATTGATGAGCAGAATGCCCAAATGGCCGCCCTCATGAAAGAACTCCACGAGTTGAAAGTCAAGAAAGGCAGAAAGCAAAAGCAGAAAGTGGAATCCTCCTCCGATGAAGAAGAATCCTATACCAAAGTGAATAGAAAAACCAAGAAGTCAAGCAAGAAAAAGGAAGAGTCCGATTCCTCCTCTTCCTCATCCTCCTCTGATGATGAGGAACATACCTCCAAGGGTGCTAAAACCAAGAAAGAAGGCAGTGGTGAAACTACTAAACTTGGTGATCATGTTACTAAGAACTACCTCGAGAAGAAACTTGCAACCCTTGACACTTCAAAAGGGTCATTCGTTCCATTTGATCCCGATGCTCTTCAACAATCCATCGCCAAGTTTCCTCGCAAGTACAAGACACCCGACATCGCCAAGTTTCAATGGTACTACCTGTCCTCGAGCTCATGTTGAAACCTACACTTGGGCCATGCTTCCAATGGGCGTTGACAACACAATCTTGGCCCAATGCTTTCCTCAAACTTTAGAAGGTGCTGCAAGGGATTGGTACATGTCTCTTCCCACGACTACAAGGCTTGATTGGTCGTCTGCATGTTTGGTCTTCCAAAGGTAGTTTGAAGACAACTCCACTTACCGCCCTACTAGGAGGGATCTTGAACAAACCAAACAACATGCCAATGAGTCCTTTGCTGAATTTGCTAGAAGATGGAGACTCAAACTCACTGAAATCGTCGAAAGGCCTACTCCCAAAGAGCAAATCCACATCTTCCTCCAATGCCACCGTGATGAATTTCAAGAGAAGCTCGCCGGTAATTACTTTCCTAGTTTCAATGAACTCCTCGAGTCCGGAATTAGGGTTGACGACTTCCTAAAAAGCAAAAAGAAGGAAAGTACTTTTCGCTACAACAAGCCCACCACAAGTAAGGATGCTTCAGTCAACGCTACTGCACTCAGCCGCCCCAACACCGGAAAGTATTCTGTTGTCCCTCCTCCCGAAAAGAAAAAGAGGCACTACGACAAAATTGAAGGAATCACTCAAGAAGAACTCTTCGATGTGCTTGTCCAGAATGAAAAAATCAAACCAAGGGAAGGTGGTCCTCCGAAGGATATGGGTCCAAATCATGCTCATCATTTATTCTGCAAGTACCACAACTTCACCGGCCATGACACCAACTCCTGCCACCACTTGAAGGACATCATCCAAGACCTCTTTGACAATGGAGAATTAGAACGTCCTAACGTCATCACCAATCCTCTCCCTCGTAATCCATGAAGAAGATGAAGCTCCAAGAAGAAAGCTGCACTTACCACTTTGGGGATACCACTATCCTCTCCCTTTCTCCTTTGATAGAAGTAGATTAGGTTTTAAATTTCCAAGTATGAACTCGAAGAGTCGTTCTGTCTTTATAGTACTCCTCACCTCCTCTAGTTTGTGTCTTCTAAACTATCGAGTCTGTTCTTAAATTTCTCAATAAATTAAAGTAATTTCTTTTCCTAAACACTTTCCCTAAAGTTGTTCTACCTCATGAATATCATTCAACTCATGCAAAATAATGGACCTTCCATTCCCTAAATCATAGCAAAAATAGAAACTTCTAAGTGACTTTAAAAAGCAAGTTATCATTAGGAGGCTTAAGGGTTAAACATTACCCCTACTGAAAGTTAGAGACCAACAAGCGAAGAAAGCCAAAGGTGCTGCTGTCAACATTCATCCAAAGAAAAGTGGAGCTACTCAACTCAAGGCTTTGAGAGTACAAAAAAAACTCGCTAGGACGAAACTCCTCAATTCGTCCTAGGCAAAAATAGAGCATCGAAAAAAAAAAAAAAAAAAAAGGGAAAACTCTCAAGCCTTCATCGCCCCACAACAAGGATGGAATTTCAACAAAGGCAAGAAGGACTCTCCCAGAAAGAAGAAGAGTCAAGTGATACCACAAAAGAAAAGAGGATTCCTCAATATCCTCCTACATCAAGTGAAGAAGACTTTCAGTATCAATTAAAATGTTTACCCTTAAGTCATACTAATGATTGGCTTTCTTCTCAATCTTATTTAGAAACTTCTAGATGATACACGGTCCATTAAAAGGTAGAATAACTTTTCTAGATCCTTGAGCCGAGCAGCGTTTCTTGTTGAGTCTAGGGGCTTCCTGTTAGCCACTCTCATACACACTCTTAAAATCCAAGCATCAAAACTGGAGCTTCCTAACCTTTCCTCCCCCAGTCAATCTCTACTTCAACTCTTCAAAACAATCGAATCTACATTAGGGGCTTTCCTCTTTGCTTCTCACTCTCATCATTAGAGAATACACTTCTCCAAAAAGTCAATGCTTGGATCACCTTCCAATGAATAGAGTCCGTCTCTCCTCAACATGAGATCTCATCTCTCTCTCCTCAATAAGATTTTCTCCTCTGAGTTCTCTTCGAGTTAATATACTATTCAAAAAAAAATGAAAAAAAAGACGCAAAAGAGATGCCCGCTAGATTGAAAATCCGAAAGGGCGGTCTAGGAAAAAACCAGGGTGCGCACTGAGAAAAAAAAATCAAAGGACAAAGGGAGAGTATTCTTCAGCCTTCTTCATCGGACATCATTCTATCTTCTTCAAATTAAACCAATAAGGAGAGTCTTCTTCGATCACCTTCAAATCAAGAGAGCAGACTCACAAGCCTATTCACAAAGTCATCTACCACTTGCAAGCAACCTGGGGCTTGAGACACCAAAGGGCCTTGGACATAGAGCCATTACGACAGTCGACAGATGTGTAGTCGTTTGCCTCCTAGAGACACGACTCAAGGAGAAGTAAGAATGAAGATTCTCAACAGACCTAGATGGGTTCACACAAGGATACTCATCGAACGAAATTCTACAACAATACAACCTCGCTGACTAGCAACAGATTCTGCAAAACCTGATTGGGTCCCAACTTGTCAAACACAAGTTCACTCATATAGTTCACCCATCTCAAATACAAATCCATACAAATTTCCCTACATTTCCATATACCATATACTCATACATAAACTCACCACCAAAATGTCCGATCGACCATTTACATGAACAGACGTGTGCACCACCACGTAAGTCCAGTTAAACAACTAAAATCTGGAAAATCTATTTGGAATCTTTATGTGCTGACAGGTACAGAAAGGTAAGAATCATTCGGGTCCATTCGAGACCACCGTGCATATATCCTTGCATTACAGGGGCCGACAGAACCTTCATCTCAACCGACAACCTCAAGTCCATGACCTCGGCGACATCAACAAAGTCTGTGATAACAGCAACCTCAAGTCCGTGACCTCGGCGACATCAACAAAGTCTGTGATGACAGCAACCTCAAGTCCGTGACCTCGGCAACAATATCAAAGTCTGTGACGGCAGCAACTTCAAGACCGTGACCTCGGCAACAATATCAAAGTCTGTGACGACAGCAACTTCAAGTCCGTGACCTCGGCGACAACTTCAAAGTCTGTGACGGCACCAAACTTCAAGTCCGTGACCTCGGCAACAACAACGGGAACGTCAGTAACCTCGGGCGGCACACTTCATCAACAAATGGGTATCTTCAGAATTGGGTCAAGTCTTTTGATTCCTCAGTATGATTTTACCTTTTAAAAAAAATCCCTCTTCGATTTTCAAAAATGCTTTTCAAAATACCTAAAATAGTCTTTTTAGTGTTTTGGAGTCGAACTACGTTTGGTCTGATTCTCTCTTAGAGATACGTAGGCAGCCGTGCGGCACGACCATCCCAATGTTCAGAATGATGTCTTTTCTATCGACGACACTTCTTCTTTCATAAGACACGTCGCGAGGGCTCTGTAGACACCCCATTCTGAACCAATAAATCATGATTACACTACTCTTAGTCTCTCTTTTATGTTTTGATGAAAGCGTATCAGTTTCGTCATGTTTCATTAAGTTTCTAACTAACCTCGTTAGTTTTGGACCTAACTGACTAACGGAATAAACTGAAGAGGACAAAATAGTCATCAGACTAGATATCTCGCACGAGATATCATATCTCGCGTGAGATATCCCCTCGACAGGATGTGCAGAAATCACTCTCCTTCTCCGTTTCAACCTCCTTTCTTGATAAACCTCATCTAATTCGGTTCTCCAATCAGAATTGAGTTCTGGGAGCTTCCTAGGAGTGTTTTACCTCTCCACCTCTACCTCTTAAACCCCTATAAATACTTGGTGACTTCCAAGGTTCAAGGGGTCCAGAATTCCACACAACACACACAATTTGCTAGTTTCTTTCCACGAAAGACTCCTTCAAATCACTCACAAATAACTCATAAATTCGTTCTTCAACCACGTTGATTGACGAACATCAAAACTCAAGCCTAGCATCAAGGCGAAGCTCTGTCCGCCTCACGACTTGACTCTCATATTGAGTCGAAACTCTGCCCAAATCACTTCTTGACCGAAAAGACATCTTAGAACCACGTTCTAAATCAAACACTCCCCAAACGCTAGGTAAATTCCTATACTTTTACTCTCTTCTTCTCAATCTCTCTCTATTGGCTTTTAGAGTGGTGTAATCCCATCAAAAGGATTAGCCTAGAGTCCCTTCAATCGATGAAGGCGATCTCGAAGCGTACAATCCGACATTCCCAATCAAGAAATTGATTAGGATTTTCTTGTTCTTTATTTAATTAGTAATTAAAAAGATTGATAATACTCAATTGGCAAGACCGATCTCCGAATTTGGTGGAATGGATGCTCCTCGACCTACCCATTCGATAACTTAACCCCCGAACCCTCAAATCTCTTTAAAATCAAAAAGGTTTTTCTTATTGTTTTCCTAAATAAATAATAAGTGGCGACTCTGTTATTCGAAAAATTCACGCATCGCTACACCAGGTCCCAACTTAGGTTCATACTCCTGAACTAAATCCCCATTTAGGTTCATACTCCTGAACCGAACCTCGACTTAGGTTCATACTCCTGAGCTAAGTCCCCATTTAGGTTCATACTCCTGAACCGAACCTCGACTTAGGTTCATACTCCTGAACTAAGTCCCCATTTAGGTTCATACTCCTGAACCAGCTCCCAACTTAGGTTCATACTCCTGAACTAAGTCCCCATTTAGAACTAAACCTCAACTTAGGTTCATCCCCGACGAAAGCTAACGAAATCCTGTTTCTTTCCTCGGCAATGAAACATAAGCCCGTTTTCTCCGACGAAAGTTAACGAAATCCCGTTTCTTTCCTCGTTTCCATCCCCAGCAGCTTTTGAACTACGTATAGGCTTGATTCCCATCCGGGATACGTAGGTAGCCTACCATAGGTCCAGCCACTTGACCGATACGGTCATCCTTTTCCCCGGCAGTAAAACGTAAGCCCGATTTCCCCGACGAAAGCTAACGGAATCCCGCTTCTTTCCTCGTTTCCATCTACGACAACAAACGTAAGACCGATCCCTTCAAATGAAGTCCACCAAAGGACCGTCTGTCCCCTCAGAGTCCGTCCCCAATGAAAGGATACCTCCAGATCACCATCATCAAGGTTTGAGGCACCTAAAACGCCATCATCAAGGTTCGAGGCACCTAAAACGCCATCATCAAGGTTCGAGGCACCTAAAACGCCATCACCAAGGTCCGAGGCAACTAAAACGCCATCATCAAGGTCCGAGGCACCTAAAACGCCATCGTCAAGGTTCGAGGCACCTAAAACGCCATCGTCAAGGTTCGAGGCACCTAAAACGCCATCGTCAAGGTCTGAGGCACCTAAAACGCCATCGTCAAGGTCCGAGGCACCTAAACGGAGGCACCTAAACGCCATCATCGGTTCGAGGCACCTAAAACGCCATCATCAAGGTTCGAGGCACCTAAAACGCCATCGTCAAGGTTCGAGGCACCTAAAACGCCATCGTCAAGGTTCGAGGCACCTAAAACGCCATCGTCAAGGTTCGAGGCACCTAAAACGCCATCGTCAAGGTTCGAGGCACCTAAAACGCCATCATAAAGGTTCGAGGCACCTAAAATACCTAAAACGCCATCATCAAGGCTTGAGGCACCTAAACTGAAGAAGTAACATGTATTATGAAACTGAAGAAGTATACCATATTTTTCGAAAATTTGCATAACATAAAAGACAGTTTGGTGCACGTAACATTTTCACATAGTGAGAATCTCGGAAATAGACTCTACCACAAGAATAAAATGTAAGCAAATCTTACCATTTTAATCAAAAGGGGGCAACCCCTAATTTTATTAATCAAGCAAGCAATGAGGAATGAAAAGTACAAGGGGGCGTAAAGTAAAACATAAAAGAAAAAGAGGTTAACCCCATCTTCTTCCCTACTTTTTCGTATCAACTTTGAAATTGTAACATTTGTCGTGTAACACATATATAGGAAAGAAGTAACATGTATTATGAAACTGAAGAAGTATACCATATTTTTCGAAAATTTGCATAACATAAAAGGCAGTTTGGTGCACGTAACATTTTCACATAGTGAGAATCTCGGAAATAGACTCTACCACAAGAATAAAATGTAAGCAAATCTTACCATTTTTAATCAAAAAGGGGAAACCCCTAATTTTATTAATCTAGCAAGCAATGAGGAATGAAAAGTACAAGGGGGCGTAAAGTAAAACATAAAAGAAAAAGAGGTTAACCCCATCTTCTTCCCTACTTTTTCGTATCAACTTTGAAAGCCCTATGCTTTCGATTCGACTAGCATGAATGAATCAATCTCAATGTCATAATAATCTCTTTCCTCCGATTCATATCATTATCTTCGGTTATGAACTCTGAAAGCTCCAGGTGAGACAGTAACCCCACCTATCGTGTCTCCAAACTCATCATAACAAAAATCCGAAACTTTTGAAAAGTATAAAGCATCAGATTTGGAGCCAAATTTTTCTGTTTTCAGATTAGATGAGGAAGGCTTAATTCAAGAAAATGCATTTGTAAATGTGGGGTTAAAATATTTAGAATTGGGCTTACAAATTTCAGGAAGACGTAATTGTAAGTGTCCCAATCTGAGCCGCCAATGTTCCTTCAGCCCAATTTAACGTTTTCCACGTCAAATAAACATTTAAGGGCATTTTAGTCACTTCCTAAGGCAATTTAAACAAGGAAGGACCTTAAAGGAACAACAAAAATAGGTTGGATCTCGCTGGAAAGAGTCATTTCCAAGAAATTGACCAACTTTTCATTAAATGCAAGCAGCCAAAACTGCTTTCTGCAAAATCAGGCACGTCAACATCCCCATCCGCGCGGACAGGAATGAGACTCAATCTCGTCCGCGCGGACATCATTGAAACCTAAATTCAGCCTATAAATAAAATCATTCACTCTCAGTTTAAAGGATCCTTTCCCGAACCCTACTGTTATATTGGCAATATCTCTCCAGCAAACAGCCTAATACTCATCAAAACACTCACCAAAACACAAAATCCATACTCAAATCTTGATCATATCCAAGCCCCAAACACAAATTCAAGGAAGATAGGGTATAACCATTGGTAAACCCTCCTTCTCCTTACCTTAATCTCCCTCATCCATGCATACATCTCACATTTAAAAGATGTAATTTGTTCATTTACTTGTTGTTCATCTCTTTTCTATTTCTTGTCCTAGATCCAAGAGGATCTCCATGGAGTTCATCTTCATGGATGATTCTCTACAAGGATCCACATTATCTTGACTTGTTGTTCCTCTTTTTACATTAACTAATTGTTACTTGATCTCTTGGCCTAAACTGTGGTCACCTTGGAGTTCATCTCCATGGATGATCACACTAAATGGTCCACATCCTTATTTTCATCTTCTTTTGTGTTATTAGTTCTTACTTGACCTAAAATGTGGTCATCTTGGAATAAATTTCCATGGATGACCATTTCAAATTGTCTAAATTGTTTATTTCCTTGTAAATGTCTTTCTCTAGCCCAAGATCTCCACCTTGAAACAATTTCCATGGATGAAGATCACTAAGGCTCTTAGGTTACAAAAAGGGTGAAGTTGATACATTGAGTTCAAAGATCTCAAGGATGGTCATCTCAATGATCACCTTAGAAATCCACTCTAAAGTTGATATACCCTTAACCTAAATTCAATTTTTATGCATTAATCTTTATTTCATGTTAAATCTCCCCATCCCAAGCAAATGAAGTGCTTTAAGTCCTAATGTACCTTAATGATGGCTTGATATAGTAGATCACCACTAATCATGTTTAGTGATCACTAATCAAAGCCTAAGGAAAGTGGGAACAAGCATGGATGCAAAATCCAAAAATGTTTTTACTTATCATTTTCTGTTGCAAACTCCAGTTCTGATTCTGTAACTCCAGTTAACATTCTAGAATTTACAGAATCAGACTGGAAAGCTGCAAAAAAAAAAAGATTCTTACTGTCCTATCCGCGCGGACAGGATTGATCCTCGGCCTGATCCGCGCGAACAAGAATGTTAGGGACAAATATTTTCATTTTCAGCCCCTTTTCACTCACAGAAGCACAATGTTTTGGTTAATTTCAGTTTTGTCCAGTCAAATTATTTATTTCCAGAAAATCCTTTTTGCAAAACACACACACACACACAAACAAAAGGTTTCAAGTTAGGAAGACTCGATTTACGAGGCTTTCCGGGTGAACGTGCTAATCGTTCTTCCCGGAGTGTAACATGATCTCCGAACTCATTTCTCTCATTTTCGGGCATTTTTCAAAGTTTTGGCCCTTAAACTAAAAATGGCGTGGCGACTTCGTTGATTTTCAAAAAAAAAATCGGGTACATCATAGTAATCTAGGAGATGTAGGTACTTGTGATATACTTGAGACACCGTTTATTTGTTTGTTTGTTTGTTTGTTTTTTTTTTAAATTATGACAAGTGATATTGTATGAAGTATAGAATTAAGGGAAAGGCTAAGGGGGCGTTTGGTTGACGGTAAAGTGGGGGAATGGAATGTCCAATTTCGTTCCCCCAAATCATTTGGCCTGTTTGGTTGAAGAATTTTTAAAATTTTCATTCCAACGGAATGGACAATTCCCTCCTTGGAAGGAATTTGCCATTCCTTTCATATATGGGAGGAATGGCCAATTCCTTCGGGAATGGAAAAAAAATTTTTTTTGACCAAAATATCCCCAAACCCAAATCCCCCTACCCCCTACCCAGCCCCTGCCCTACCCTACCCCACCCCACCCCCCCCACCCCACCCCCACCCCACGAAAAAAAAAATATTTTTTACTCATTTTGCATACTCCCTACCTACCCCACCCCCCACAAAATTTTTTCCCCTACCTACCCCCTCCCCATCCAAGTCCGCCTCTACCCCCCCACCCCCCACGAAAAAAATTTCCCTACCTACCCCCTCCCCCATTCAGCCTACCCCCAACCCCCACCCCCACAAAATTTTTTTTTTCCCCCGCCTCTACCCCTACCCCCCCATCCTCCCACCCCACCCCCCCACCCCTACCCCCAACCCCCCCCCCCATCCCCACCCCACGAAAAAAAATATTTTTTACTCATTTTGCATACCCCTACCTACCTCCCCCCCCCCCAATTTTTTTTTTAAAAAAGGGTAAATTGGACATTTTATATGCTTTCATTCCATTCCTATAATTTGTATTTTCAAACCAAACATGATTTACCAAGGAATTGAATGACAATTTCATTCCATTCCGTGCCAACCAAACGGAGGGGTTTGACCAGTTTTTTTCCATTCCAATTCCTTAAGGAATTCAATTCCATTGACCATTCCTTCGCTTTTTTTTCCACCGAACCAAACGGCCCCTAAGAGATCGGAATTCGTCAAATATTGATTTACCAACCTCATATGTCTATGTCGCTTTTGGCCAACTTTTTCAAAAGAGGCCGACACCTTTTTACAAAATTCAAGATTCGTTTTAGTGGTAGGGTCCAATATTCGTCTTTTTTTAAGTGTGTTATCAAGTAAAGTTAGTGGTATGACCCATTGTACGCGTTTTGTTTTGTCAATTTTACTTTTTCAGGGTTATATAATCCCATGTTTCATTCATTTGTAATATATCTAATATACAATAGAGGGGGCATATAACCGCCTCTTAGCCCCTCATAAAGAGAGGCTGAGATTTAAAGTTGACAAGTTGATCCAAGGGCTGAGATTTAATCTATAAAAGAAAAAAGAAAAACTGTTCCACTCATCACACCCACTCATCAATTACACAACAGTTACTAAACTACTCACTCCTATCATTTTCTTATTTTTCCTCTGTAAATATTTCTTAAATGTAAGTTTCAAGCTCTCCATCTCTCCCCCTCTTTCTTTCTGTGTGTGTGTGTGAACGAAAAAGACTTCACTGATTTCTGTTATTGGGGTTTCCTCCCCTGCATTTTCTTCCCACTCTGTTCCGTTGCCGGATCACTCCCATTGGTGGAGTAGCTCGAACCTTGATCCTCGACATGGCTAACAGTTTCCCACCCACTTTCATCATCATCATCTTCATCGATATCGTCATTTTGATTGAAATAAGGATTGGAATGTCGCTGAATACCATCTTTATTGAGCATATTCGCCTCAGGACTGACCGTATGATTTTTTGAGCCATGGCTAACGGGACTATAAACAGGACAAGCTTCAATCTCCCTCACATTTGTTTCCTCAAAATTAACATTTTCAAAAACAGAGAAAATATCATCCGGATTCAGGGGCTCATAAGTAAAATCCCTCATCTCCAAATACTCACAAATGCGGCAGCCTGGCGGAGAACCTTTGCTGTCCTCTTCTCTTCATCATTAAAGATCGCACCTTTTTCGGTGGAATCACCAGAATTTGAATAACTAGGGCTTTGTGTCAAGGCATGGACGGGGGTTTGACGAAGAACAGGGCCTATACAGATCTAGAGTGAGAAATGAAAGAGGGATTGAGATTGGGCAAGCGAAATCGAGATATTTCAGGGACGGGTTTCGTGCAAGCGAGGATGATGAATAAGAAGAGAGATGGTGGCGGTGGGATGGTGGTGATGGTAGAGAGAGTGTGTGTGTGTGTGTGTGTGTGTGTGTTTGGTGATGGTAGTGGGATGGTGGCGCTGGTAATTGGGGTGGGAGGCCGCCGGATTTCAAGAGGTGGAGGAGTGCGGCAGTTGGAGGAGGGCAGCAGTTGGGGGAAGAAGAAGAAGGTAGAGAGAGAGAGAGAGAGTGTGTGTATGTGTGTTTTCTTAGAGAGAGAGAGAGAGAAAAAAAAAAGAAGATAAAAATGAGATAATAATTCAATGGACCTCCTCCTAAAGTTATATTTTGTACACTTTAACCCTTAATACTTTTACCTCAGCCTATTTTATAAACTTTTAAGGTCAACTCAGTAATTTGATGACGTGACCATGCCACATAGGCATATTTAATGGTCAAATGGATGGTCAACTAACGGAATGACAATATCACAAAAAAAAATAGTAGGTTAAGGGGGTAAACAAAAAAAATACATTCAGGACCAAAAAAAAAAAAGACAATATGTTGGGAACGAAATAAATTTGAATATTTTTAAACATTTATTTCGAGACAGAGGGAGTAAGATTAAATTCACTTTGGCCTTCAACCTTAAAACTGGTCTCTATTTTTGTTTCATGATAGTTCTCTGAATCATCAAGATAAGCATAACTTTTTGTTCTCTATTTTTAGCCTTCTTTAATGTATTTACTAATATTTATTAGTTTCATCATATCTACCATCTATAGTGACGCAATTCGCTTAGTTTGTGATATGCATGCTTTCATCATAGTCTTGAAAGTTTGGAAAATTACAGATTATAGTATATGAACCCATTATCTCCATTAGAATAGATATCTGAATGTATAAATTTCTTCATGATCAAAAATAAATTTTGGAATAGTGTAGAATTATGATAAGAAAAATCTTTGATTAGGTGGGGTACTGACCCGTGTCAATGACACGGGCTTTTAAGTACTAGTATATATACACTAGTACATGCCCGTGTCCAAGGACACGGTCTTTTTTTTTTTTTTTTTTTAATTTTTAAGAGCAAAATGGGAAAAGGACAAATGTATGAGGGTAAAATAGGAAATTTGCCGCTTAGCACTATTCATAGTACTGTAGCACCCCTTCCCTCGTTAAAAAGATGTGTATATATATAAGGCTGATTTAAATGTGTATATTCTTTCTTTAAAAAAATGTGTATATCCCTATGAATACAAAATCTTTGATTTTATCAGTTCTTAAGACAAAAAATAAAATAAAAAATATTTACTTCAAGCCCAAAAGTATTCTGGTGTCATGTGTTAGGGCTCTTTCATTGAGACAATTCGGTTAAAGAAAAGCCCAGAATGTTTGGAATTGACACTTTTTAGGGTCCGCGAGTTTTTAAAGTAGAGAAGAGAAAGGGAGGGGAGGGGAGAGAAGGGGAAGGGAAAGAAGAGGAGGGTCCACTCTCGAGTTTTTAAAGCAGAGAAGAATAAGGGAGGGGATAGAAAGGGAAGGGAAAGAAGAGGAGGGAAGGAAATTCAATAACTTTCTGAAGTGTTTCTGAGTTTTAAAAAAAAATGGAAAAAAATTGAATTAAATTTGTTTCATTAATGAAAGGAAAAGAGAGAGTTATACTTGATGAATAAAATATATTTAACCAATAATTTTGTTTTATAAGATTTCCTTTTCTTTCAATTTCTGTCACTTTTGAAAGAATTGTGTAGGAGAGGAAATTTTAAAAAATTTACTTCCTTTTCCTTTTTTCCTGAAAAAACTCGTGAGAAACTTTAGGGAGAAAAAAATATTAGAATTCCTTTAATTTTCTTTCATTTCTCTCGTTTTTAAAGCTTGAAAGCGCACCCTTACCCTTAGGGGGCGTTTGGTTGGCGGTAAAGTGGGGGATTGGAATGGCCAATTCCCTCCTTGGAAGGAATTTGTCATTCCTTCCATATATGGGAGGAATGGCCAATTCCTTAGGGAATGAAATTTTTTTTTTTTTTACCAAAATACCCCCCAAATCACCCCTACCCCCTACCCACCCCCAATCAACCCCGCGCCTACCCACCCCCCACCCTCCCACCCCACGATTTTTGCCTACCCCCATCCAGCCCTGCCCTACCCCCCCCACCAGCCCCCGCGAAAAAAAAAAAAGTGCGCTACCCCCGTCCACTCTACGCCTACCCCCCCCCCACAAATTTTTTTTTACGCCTACCTCCCCACGCCCCCATGGAAAAAATTTTTTTGCAAACCCCCCATCCATCCATACCTTCTACCCCCAGCCCCCATCCCCACGATTTTTTACGCTGCCCCTCCATCCACCGCCCTACCCCACGAATTTTTTTCCGCTACCCCCACCATCCATTACCGCCTACCACCCAACCCCCCACGAAAAAAAATATTTTTTACTCATTTTGCATACCCCCTAGCTACCCACCCCCACCCCCCAAAAAATATTTTTTTTTAAAAGGGTAAATTGATCATTTTATATGCTTTCATTCCATTCCTATAATTTGTATTTTCAAATCAAACATGATTTGTCAAGGAATTGAATGACAATTTCATTCCATTTCGTGCCAACCAAACGGGGGAGGGGGGTTTGACCAGTTTTTTTCCATTTCAATTCCTTAAGGAATTCAATTCAATTCCTTCACTTTTTTTCCACCGAACCAAACGGCCCCTTAGTGATTTGTAAATTTTGAGATATTTTGTTAGGAGAAAGAATGAGTGTAGAAGGCATTGTTAGTATGAAAAGTAAACTGTTAGAGAGAACGAGTGTGAGAAATAGTAAAGATATTGTTGTTGTGAGTATAACAAGTGAGTCTCATTATATATAAAAATAATATAAATTTCTTATTTTGAAACGTTTTAAGTCGAATGAAACACCAAAAATGATAAATTATTTTAAATCGAATGGGACCGAGGGAATATAATTTATAACTATAAAATAAATGGCCCCCTTTACCATATAAAGTGATTGATAATCGGTTTCTCTTTTAGAAACAAAATATGCAAATATATTTCTAGTCAAATTAGTTATACCATAAATAAAATTTTAAACATAGCGTTTTCTTTTAACAAATGAACATATTATAAATATATATATATATATATATATATATATATATATATATATATATATATATATATAAACAAATGGACCCCCTTATCATCGTAGGCCCTAGGCGAGTGCCCATCCTAACCGCCCCTTGAGTCGGCTCTGTGATCGAACCTCTCCTTCGTAATACTTCGTAATAATATATTTAAAATGTTGTAATTTAAAAAAAAAAAAAAAAAAGAAGTAGACAAGTTTTGAAAAATTATAGCATTTGAATTTGAATAGGACACAAGGTCACGTGTATGGTTAAAGTAATAAATTGTGAATTGGAAAAATTAATTATCAATGCAATATATCACTCTCTAATTATTAATTAATGAAATGTATTCTTTAGTTCTAAAATTATGTTATATACTTTCAATAAAAGTATCAAATAATATTGCATGCTTGTATTTTTACTTATGACAGCTAAAAAATTAAGGGGCTGCTGGCGTGATATTTTTACTTACTACGTTAAAAAATTAAGGGGTTGTCAACGTGGCACTACCATATCAACGCCATGTCAGTGTCACATCGGCATCATGTCAATGCCACATCCATGCTATGCTGTCATCAAATTCAAAGTTAGTAATGAGGTGGTGCTGACATCGCATGGAGGTGGCAGTGTTACGTTGACTCTCGTTAATTTTTCAACGTCGTAAATAAAAAAGACAAGTTCGTTACATTATTTGGATTTTTTAATCAAAAGTATATAACACGATTTAAGAACTAACAAGTATGTTTTTTAATTGATGAAAATGAAGAGGTGTGTTGCATATATATCTAGGTCGTTAGCACAAAATTGGGATTTTCAATTCAATTAGTCAACTAGAAGTTGTAACTTGTGATTTACCCTCTCTGTCCCAAAATAATCTTTCTATTTTTTACCGAATGAATTTTTAACAATAACTATAAGTTGATTTAAGGGAATTTGTCCCATAAATTTTTTTTGGAACAAATCACTTTTTACTAAATTTCTCATTGTATTAAAATGCCCCATAAATTTTCATGTTGTATTATGCATAATACAACATTTAGTTATGCAGTAGTTTAAAATCATAATACTGCATTCGCACCACCGCCTCCGCCACAGCCTAGCTCCGCCACCACAGTCTGCTATCGCCGCATACCGGATTCCGGTCAATTTTCACCGGAATCAGGCAATTTTGGTCGGAATTCGGCTGCCGATCGCCGGAATCCGGTCGTCGGAGGTCGAAATCTGGTCGCCGGTCCATGGGCTTCGGACTCGGTCGCGGCGGCGAGATACGATATTATGGCCTTTAATTGATGTTGTATTTTCGAAACATAATACAACATCATAATACAAATTACAACATGGGAAAGAAATTTATCGGGCATTATGAAACTTTTTTAAAACTTATCGGGCATAGTCCCTTGATTTAATTATACTGATGTAAATCTAAAACGTGTAATTGTAATTGATACACCATCAACAATACTATTAATAACAAAATTTACATTTTCATTACGATAATCAAAATCAACCTATAATAATTGCTCAAAGTTCTTTCATAATAATGACGACTTTTTGTGAAAAGGTCATGTTGAGACGGAGGGATTACTTCTTAAAACAACATGTTTACTTGTAAAAATAGTAAGTTGATTGGTTTTAAATCGTCAATCACGGGTTTGAAAGTCCCTAAAATTAATTATCCATGTTATAAATTTATTGATTATTGATGTAAATCGCCCATTATATTTTTTAGGCGTATGACTCCCACATGACTCCCACAGTATGAAAGCAATACTCTAACACTAAGTTAAGCAGGTCAGTTCTCGATACAAAGAAAACCCAGAGGGACCCAGCCGCGCGATGGATTATAAATATCATATTATTTATTGATGGGCATCACCCAATATTCATATTTGTTTTGAAAATAAAATTAATCTCTTTATTTGATAATAAATGCCACATGTTGATTTATTTTTTTTTTTTTTTATTATTATTATTATTATTATTATTATTATTATTATTATTATTATTATTATTATTATTATTATTATTATTATTATTATTATTATTATTATTATTTTTGTAGTAAGAAGAATCTATAAATGGAGGATGAAAACAAAGATAATAGGCTACACTTTGATGGCCATTTTTCTCTTGATAAGACCAAACATGATGGGGGTTGGGTTGTAAGGTACATGTTACATCAAGTTACATAAAGAGAAGGGTTGATTTATGATTACCACAATAGAATTGTTGGGGAATCCATATCAATAAATTGTCACATTTTAGTAGATGTCCACAAGCTAAAAGCATGGAGATAAGATAGCAATGTATGATTTGGATTTTGAGTGTTCATGCAATAGAGGGTAGGGTAGGGGAGTGAGAAAATAGACATTGATTAACATTTCCTCAATTAATGGGGACTCATATCAATATTAAGAGTTCATTCAAATTGATATTTTTTTATTGAAAAGATAAACAAAAAGTTTAATAACAAAAAATAGTTTTTTGGGAATACTAGAAAAATGTTTTTTTTAGGGCTTTAAAATCGTCGACATAAGTTAGATTGTTTAATTTGATCGCACGTTTGAAATGAAGTTTAAATTGACTATCCGACAATTTCAATTTCAATTCGTAATAAGTCGAGACTTTTTTTTTGTCTAAAAGCATCCAACGTCTAATTAATTAGGCTCGAGCTGTATAGCACTACTATATAGCACTACTATATAGCACTACTCAGGGGCCAAAAATCGTAAATTAGAACTTATATTGGTCTAAATCACCAGAAGCATCCAAACACGATATGAATGCCTGCTAATTTCGTTTGAGTCGGGTATATGTGTCCAAAATCTAATCGGAATCGGCTAACCGGCGATTTTTAACCGGTCAACTAACCGGTCAAAACCATTAACCGGTTTAACCGTAACCGGATTAACCGAAATCGGCGGTTAACCGGTTCGGTTAAGGTTAGAGGTTTTTCAAATCGGCTAACCGGCGGTTATTTAATCGGTTATAACCGTTTAAATAATCGGCGGTTATAACCGGATTAACCGGCTAAATTTAACGTTTTCATTTAGTTTTTAGGATTTTCAGTCTGTTTTTTAACGTTTTCAGTTAGTTTTTCAGAAATTCAGTTAGTTTTTTAAAATTTCAGTCAGTTTTTTAACATTTCCAGTTAGTTTTTCAGAATTACAGTTAGTTTTTTAGAATTTCAGTTAACAGAAACTGTTAAAAATTCCGTTAAAAGAACAAATCTGAAAAAAAAAAGCTTCAGTTAACCGTTTTCCGGATTAACTGTGTTAACCGGTTATAACCATTAACCGTATAACCGTAACCGTTAGTACACGGTTAACGGTTAGGTTACGATTAAGATTTAACGATTTTTTTAACCGGCGGTTATAACAATTAACCGACGGTTATAACCGGATGAACACGTCTAGAGTCGGTTAAACTTAAGACCATAATAACGGTGACAAAACTCTTCTAGTACTTCATTAACATAGAAGTCATAAATTGAAGAGTTTTGGGGGGTTTCAATTCATAAGTTCAAAATGTCATAGCCCTACAATTTGCTAACTAAACATGTGTTATCTCACAGGGGCGGATCCAAAGAGCTATGTCAGTACACGCAACCGTCAAAATCCCCCCTCACAATCCACTCTATACTGCCATACCCACGTGACCGATTATATGTAACTTTTTTTTATATGTGAAGTTATTTTTCACTGTTATTATTGTTTACAATATTTTTTAAATATCAAGCCCACACGATTTCAAAATTCTGGATCCGCCCTTGCTATCTCACATGTCCAATACTTAGGGGGTAAAAGATTTCATAAATATTCAAGAAAAAAAATAAAAGTCAATAATTGGAGGGAGGCCATAACAAAATGACCTAGTTGTGTGGAGGAGGAGGCACATTGATGAGTAGGTGTAAGATTGAAGACAAGACAATGAAGTAATGGTGTGTGAGTAAAGTGGGCCATAATTTGTCTTGTCTTGATCAGACAAAGCCCAATTAAGGCCCAAGTCATTTTCCCAATGTTTAGAGTGAGCCACATTGGCAGATTGGCTAGCCACGATGGCTTGTTGGTTGGCCAGGGTTCGCACTACCTTGTAGTTTTATAAGTCATCATATGGGTCTTTAATTGATTCCACTTGCCCACTTATCATTGGCACTCTATTAGTGGATGGGACCCACTTTATTATGATCACTCTATATCATTCTTTCTCCATTTCCAATTTAAAAAAAAAAAAAACAAATTTGTAACAAAAAATAAAGATTAAAATCTAGGATTAATTATCCAAAAGTCCTTGAATTAAATCAAAATTCTTAAAAATGACTCTGTATTTTTTATTTTTGTCGAGTCCATCAGCTGAAATTTCATTTCTAAAAATTCCACAGAGTTTATGTATCGTTTTTTTTAGGTCTGGTAGTCATGTATCAGAGTTTGTTTTGCTCTCTTACATGACAATTTTACTCTGATAGACGTGTCTCAAAGTTTTGGTGGACCTGACGAAAATAAAAAAAATTATGGAGTCCTTATAAAGAATAAGGATTTGAACGAAAGACTTCTAAACAAATCACTCATTAATTTAATTATTAATTTTTATTAATAATATCCATATTAATATATTAATAATAAATTTTTCATTTTTAATAAATAATTAAATTTATTATTCAAAATACTTTCATAGTACTACGGAGATATTTTTTAAAACAATTGTAACACTTAATCGGCATTTTGATGTTTTAATTAAGAGGCATTTACAAAAAATAACTTTAGAAAGATGAAAATTAAAAAAAAACACTTAATTTTGAAATTACAAAAAAAAATATTTTTTTTATCAGTTTTGGTCAAACAACTGATAATTTCAGTTATCACTTGTTTACAACTGTTAACTGAAATTATCAGTTGTTTGAATCACAAATTACTCTTCAAACAACTGATAATTTCAGTTATCAGTTGTAAACAACTTGTAACTGAAACTATCACTTATTTGAACAACTGATAACTGAAATTATCAATTGTTTTACCAAAATTGATAAAAAAATCAATATTTTCTTTCTTTTTTTTTTGTAAAAAAAGAAAAAAAATAGTAGTTTTTTGTAATTTCCCATCTTACATGTTTTTGTTTTTTTTTTTTTTTTTGTGTAAATGCCATCTTTTTGAATGAGATTTTTGTAATAAACCCTTTAATTAATTGTGATTCATATCATATTTCCTGGATCGGAACTACCAATATTCGAACATCATATCAAATGCAAACTTATCTGTTTTGAGATAGGTAGACCACAAGAATCGTGAAACGCAAACACTCTAAATGAATTTATTTAGAATTTTGCATTCTAAAAAACAACACTCTAATTCAATAAAGACAACAATAATATTGTCATAAAATTTGAAATATAAGTACATGGCAATTATAATTTTTTATGCTTGCTTATTTTTTTTTCTTCCTAGAATAATATTATAAATTTAGAAATAAGGAAAAATGTGTACCAAAAGCGCACTTCTTTTTTAAATTTAATTATTCCTTTTTGACCTATCAATGTGTCACCAACACATATTTCGGTTTTTAAGAAACAACATGGAAGATAGGATACAAATTAAAAATAATCAAAAAGTGAGATTATGTATATGATCAACAAAAATAAAAGGTGGGCACATAATCATATTTATGGAATAAATTTACAAGTGGGCTTAACTAATCATTAGGAACTACTCCCTCCGTCTCACTTTAAGAGTCCTACTTTCTCTTTTTTATTCGTCCCAAACTAAGAGTTCTATTTCATAAATGACAAATTTTGAACAGTGTTTCATCCATTTATATTGTATTAATGGGTGATGGTTTGCAGATACAAGAAAGGAGTTCTGTAAAAGCAACAGAAAGAATTGCTCAAATACCGGTGAGTGAGGCCTATTTGGGCCGTGTTATTATAATTGAAACATATTTACAAAAAAACTATTCATTATATCCTTATAATGTTAACATATTTACAAAAAAAATCAATTAAAAAGAAGTTTTATCATAAATGTTTAACTTTTACATTCTCTCTCCTATAATCTTCTACCCACTTGCAATTTTTTATTCATTTTTTTTTTAAATTTTAAGAAGCGTGAAATACTACCCTAGGGCCCTTAAAATGAGACGGATGAAGTATTATTTGATTAATACTTCCCCTTTCCAAAAATATAATCTCATTTATTTTAGAAAATTAGATTGAATTTTGACCGACAATTTACATAAATTTAGGTATCCTAGTGAAAGTCTATAAAATATTACTAGTTATATTTTTAATGGTTTATAAAAAAACAAGTTGTAAAAGTTTATTAATGGTTTTTTTAATATTTAGTAAAAAAAAAAAAAAATAGGTATCCTAATGAATATGAAAAGTCTAAAAAATATATTTCTTCATATAATTACACACACATGTTGAAATCTCACGTGTCCTATATCAATTTGAAATATAATAATAATTGATTAAAATGTATAAGTTCGATTGGATAATCTTAGACTACCTACAATGGCTAAGTGAAATGCCAATTGAAATGGTTTCACACGAAATGAAAGCCTGCAATGGTGGAATAAAACTGGGTTGAATGAATCAGCTGGATGGATGCAAACTTTCATCCAGTTGAAAGTTTTTTTGTTCTGTTTTTTTGTTTTTTATCCAACAAGTGTCAACATTTAATTGGTCAGTTGTATTTTCGAAAAAAAAAAATTTATCCCAAATCTTTGAGCTTAATTATCACCTAGTAAATTAATTAATTTTTTTTTTATACCAAAATTCATCATTTTTTTTCCTACAAATTGATATAAGTTTCATTTGATTTGGACACAAAAAAAACACCCATTTTTTCAATTTGAGCTTAATTATCACCTAGTAAATTATTTTTTTTTAATTATTTTTTTACCAAAATTCATCATTTTTTTTCCCTTCAAATTGATATAAGTTTCATTTGATTTGGACACAAAAAAAAAACACTCAAAGTGGTGGGGTATAGAATGATGAGTTGGAGGGAGTTGAAATTTAATTTAAGTTAGTTATTGTAGGGGGTTAAATGAAATAGGTAGATGAAATATTAGGTGAATGAGAAAAAGTATAAAAAATGTTAGATGAAATGAGGGAGTGGGTTGAAACCATTGTGGGTAGTCTTAGACATTAACAAGAACTTTTAAGGAAATGGTTGCACAATTCTAATATAGTATCGGAACTATCTCAAGTTGATGATCGTACTCATATTGGGTCTGAGCTGATGGTAATGTCAGCATGATAATGGTTGACATGTAGAGTCGATGGTCATAACGTATTACCAAAGTCGTATTAAAATCTCATTTATCCCACGTTAACCGAGAAAAACTAAATATAATCAACAGTCAAATTCAAATACTCGTACTCATTTTTGAAATAACATAAAATCCGAACATCATTAAACACAAAACAATCAACTTTGACAAGTATCATAGGAAAAAACCATAACAAATCTAACAAATATTTCTCCCGTTTCACTTCAAGGGTTCTAGGATAGTATTTTATTTTTTTTTTAGAAAAAATTTAAATGATTAAAGAATTGCAAGTGAATAGAAAATTAGAGAAGAGAGAATGTAAAAATTAAAATATTTAATCTTTCCCCCTCTTTTTGATTGGTTTTTTTTTTTTTTTTTTTTAAATATGTTAACATTATAATGACGTAATGAATGATTTATTTAAAAAATATTTTACATTATAAGGATATAGATGTTCGAAACACTGTTCATAATTTGTTATTTATGAAATAAGATTATTAGTATGGGACAAATCAAAAAGAAAAATTAAAAGGAAAAGTAGAACTTTTGAAGAGGGACAGAGGAAGTACTGGAATACATGGTCAAAATAACACATCTTTGGTCAAAGAGAGTAGGAGCTAGAAAACAAGGGGGTTTCCTTGTAGATTCATGAATCTTTTGGGTCTACCAAACAAAAAAATAAAATATTTTTTTATGAATGTTGTTTATCAAATAAAATATAAACAAAGAAGTGAAAATTATAAAAATAAAAATATGATGATTAGGCATCTAGTCATACTCTCACACAATTATGGCACGTGATCTGCATGCTCTCTCACCAACTTGCACCCAATTGGGACATGTCACCAATGTAATGTGACATATAAGCAGCCACTGTGAACTTTCCAATTAGCCACATAATTTCAATAATGTTTTTTTTACTCCTTGTCCAAAATAAATGACATTTTTTTATTTAATTAACACTTTGAAAGATTGAATTTTATCAATAGTAAAATTTATAAATGTTTTTACTTTTCACTTTTAAATTTTTAGTTTTAAAATTATAAATGAAATAAAAAAAAATGTACAAAACCACCTAGGAACATATTTTGAGACCAGAGACCAAAAAAACAATTTATTTGAAAATAAAAAAATATTTATTTAGGACAAATATATTATAATGATAAATATTAGATAGTAATATCAACTCACACGATAAATTTATAATGAGTCGGTCTCTTGAAAAGACGCGTCTTTCCTAAAAGTTAATAAAAACGTGTTTTTAAATGCGTGGTGACATATTTGTAAATAAAGAGAAATTCATGTGCAGTGACATTTTTGTAAATAATTGAAACTTCGCGCGAATTGAAAATCAAGGCCGTGACTTATTACATGACTAACAAACTTTCTGGTATCAAAATCAAAGATTTTGTATATTAATATTAATGTATTCAGTATATAAATCAACAAACACTATCACAGACTATCATTTAACACTTCATTAAAATATAACCCTCGGTATATCAATTTCAAATGTTCTGGATATTAACCTCAAATATTCTGAATATCCAGAATATTTTGACATTGATATTCAGAAGGTTTGTTAAGCGTTGAGTCCATTACCAACAAATCTTTTGAATATCAAGGTTAAAGGGTTCTGGATAACTAGAACCTTTAAGGTTGATATTCAGAAGGTTTATTGGCTATGATCTTGAACACTTTAATATTGATATTTAGAAACCTTTAATGTTAATATTCAGAAATCTTTAATATTGATATACAGAAAGCTTTAATATTGATATCCATAATCACTTGAGTTTAAAATTTAGAAGGTTTATTGGCCATGAACGCAACGCACACCAAACCTTCTGAATATCAATCTCAAATGTTATGAATATCCAGAACCCTTTGAGCTTGATATGCAAAAGGTTTCTTGGCCTTGACCCAGCGCGAACAAAGTTTTACGTATTTACAAAAATATCATCGCGTATAACTTTTTACTTATTTACAAAAATGTCATCGTATATTTAAAAATACGTCTTTTCTAATCACTAGTAAAGACGCGTCTCTCCCTAAATTTTGTGATTTATAATTTAGAGTTGCATCCCTAAATTTTGTGTTATATAATTTACTTTGAGTTTAATTTATACTTGATTTCAAAAAGAAAACATTTGATTTAAACAAATCATACTTGGAAAGATCTCCATGCTCTTTAGATATTATCATTATTAATTATATCAAGATATTATTTAGATATTGAGTAGTATTATTTTGCACAACATTTCTTTATTTGATAACTTTTAATTTATTTTAGCACAATTTCATATAATATACGTATCATATAAACATTGAGCTATAATAATGTTACAGGCAGAAAGAAAATTACTCAAAATCTCCGTAATAAATATTGTTGTTAGCTTTTCATTAATGTTACAGTTACATAATTATAATTATGTACTGCCTTCGTTCCACCCGACTTAAAATTTTATTTTTTGGTACGGAGATTAAAAAATAATATAATAGTAAGAAAAAGGAGAATGAGTGATTGAGGTGTTGTGAGTATGAAAAGTAAAATATGAGAGAAAATGAGTGGAATAAATAGTAAGAGTATCGGTATTGTGAGTATGACAAGTGAGTCCTATTGAATATAAAAATAATATAAACTTATCATTTTGGGACGTACTAAGTCGAATTTAACGTCCAAAATAGCAAATTGTCCTAAGTTAGGTGGGCCCGAGAAAGTATTTAACTCCAATAATTATAAATATTTCTCATTCTTTATATTTGTACTATTTAAAACTACATACTTTAAATTGGAAATGAAAATTACAAAAAGAGTAAGTGTAATACTCCCTCCGTTCCAATCTAAATGTCTCAACTTTTCATTTTGGGCGTCCCATTTAAAATGTCTCAATCCAAAAAAGGAAAGTTTTTATTACTATTCCACCCACTCATTCTCTCTCCTACTTTACTTTTACACTCTCAACATTCTCTCTCCTAACTATTCCTCCCACTCATTCTATCTCCTATTTAATTTTTCATACTTACAATATTTAAATTTTTTCTCTTTCCTACCTCACTTTCCTTAATTTTCCACGCCGAACTCATTTTAAGACATTTATATTGGGACGGAGGGAGTAGTTATTGTTATTTAAGAGTATGAAAAGTGAGCTATAGTATAAGAGTATAGTATAAGAGAAAAGGGATAGAGAATAGTTAGTGTAAATTGTTGCGAGTGTGTGAAAGTGGGTTATATGAGTTGGTCTTATAAAAAATGCATTTTTTTTTAAGCTTAAGAAAAAATTATTTTTACACTGACACTTAATAATACATGCATTGACACTCTTCAAACTAACACGTTTTTATACTAACACTGACACCTACACTAGCACTCTTTATACTGACACTTAATAATACATGCACCGACACTCTTCACAGACACTTTATTACACTAACACTGACTCTTTGTTACACTAACACTTTTTACACTGGCACTTAATATACATGCACTGATATTTTTTTACAATGACACTTTGATACACTAACACTGATACTTTGTTACACTAACACTGATACTTAATATACATGCATTGATATTTTTTTATATTGTTATTTTGTTACACTAACACTGACACTTTTTTACACTGACACTTTGTAATATTAAAACTGACACTTGTTTACACTGAACTTTTATTACACTAACATCGAGACTTGCGAAAAAAACAAAACACGTTTTTTCTAACATTAAAAAAAACATGTTTTTTTCGCTAGAATGCAAAAAAAGGGTTTGAACTCTGTAGCTCATCGGAAGCACGAGCGAAATTAAAGTCACAGCTTGTGATTCTAACACCAGAGCTGTACTATAAATATCTGCATTCCTTCGTCTTAATCCAAAGCTTAATTCTACAACTATTTCACACAAGTCTTTCTCTCTCTACAAACAGACTTTCTCTCACACACACTAAAACACACTCACAAACTTTTCCATGGGCTTTCCGGTGGGCTATACAGAAGTCTACCTCCCCAATCTCTTCATACACATACTTTTCTTTCTGGGTTTCATCCGGACCTTCATTTCCGCTTTCTTCCGCTTCCTGGGTCTCTCCGATTTCCTCGAACCGAACCCCCAATTCTTATATTACCCGACTCGGATGTCCGACCAGCCGCCGCTGTCCGCCGTCCTGACCCGCGAATTCCTCCCCGTCGTGAAATTCGAAGACTTAACAACCGTCCTCTCTGGCGCCGGAGATGAGCCGGAGAGCTGCGCCGTCTGCCTGTACGAATTTGAGAAAGAGGAGGAGATCAGGTGTTTGACGAATTGCAAGCATATTTTCCATCGGGGGTGTTTGGACCGTTGGATGGATCATGATCAAAGTACTTGCCCGCTTTGTAGGACACCTTTTGTGCCTCGGGATTTGCAAGATGAGTTTAATAAACGGATGTGGGCTGCCTCTGGGATTACGGATTTTCACGGCGAGTACAGTAGTTCAGTTCCCGGATTATAACGGATTTATTTTTTTCTATTTTAAGAGATTTTTTTTTATGATTTAATTTCTATATTTATTTTTCCAATTTTTTGACTGTGTTGAAAGTTTCAGTCTAATTCACAATGTTCCGGAAATTTTTATGTAATATAGTTTAAAATACATATAGAATTATAAAAATATTGCATGTAATATTATAATCAATTATATCTGATACTCACTCCATTCCAAAATGTTTGTCTCATTTAACTTTTTTGTCGAACTTTGACCACAAATTTATGAGAGATTAATCATGTTAATGAAATTCTAAAAGTTGTTGTTGATAATATTATTAATGGTGAATCAATAGGAATTTTTAGAATTTCATGAACATAATTAAATTGTCATATATTTGTGGTCAAAGTTCAACAAAAAAATCAAATGGGACAAACATTTTGGGACGGAAAAAGTATATAATACTACGTACAGTATTATATAAATAATACAGAGAGATAATTCGAGTTGCCTAAGAGTTTTAACTCAAACGCCATTCGATGTTTCTTTCAAGTGTCACGTTTGTAATAAATTAAATTATTCATTAATAAAAAAAAAAACTCATTTTTGAAAAATGAAAAAAAAAAAGAAATCATTCGTGTTCACATCATTTATGGAGAAAGGGAAGTGACGGAGGTGTTGCGGGGAAGAAGATGGGTGAATTTTTAGGGTTTATTTTGTAAATTTAAGATGTCGGGTCTTTCTTTTTTTACCCTTTAATGAAAAAATGAATGACGTTAGCATGAGGTACAACGATGCACAAGAAAATTATGTGCCATTTTTTTCTTGCAACAAAAACGAGTTTAGATATCAAATTCACAAAAACTTTTCAAGCAAATACATCTTATTAAGTAACGATGTTTCAATATATACTTCTTTCGATTTATTCTAAAGAGCTTTAGCATTATCATGTTTACTAACTTTTTTAAGAACAACGGCATATAAGTTCAAAATAATCGAAGAATAAGCACATTCATCCATTTTAAATCTTAATTCTTGATTATCAGTTTCAACATATTGTTCAGTTACAACGTTGCAAACTTTTTCTTTAATTAAAATGTCTTTCATTTTTTGTTACCAAAATGAAAAATCACCTTTGTCATTGAATGACTCCATCATATAAGCATTCATATTAGCAGTCATACAAAACAATGAATTTCAATTCCCAAAGAAAAAACAGACAAAAAATATCTAAAACGAAACAAGTATTAAAGCACCAAAACACAACCGAATAACTCAAGAAAAAAAAGCGATTTTATTGTCCTTACTCAAGAAACCTTATACTAGGTTTCTTATTTACCGTTCGCGAATCAACCGGGCTCTGATACCACTGTTGAGCGGACTTACCACTTTGTTGACAAAGACTCGCGAACAATGCAAGAGAAAATGAAATGAAGATTAGTCACAATTAAAAAGAATCTGAAAAAACAGAAATACACAAAAGGAAAAAACTGAACAGGAAATAGTTTTAGGTTAGTGTATTTCAGCTCAAGCCCAAGTATCCGTTTAATTCGAAATTCAGCCACAATTCAAGGTCACTGATCCAAGATGTTACTACAAAACAGAGGCAGCATGCAGTCCCACAACACAGTTCCAGACCCCCCAATTACAGCCTTAAACAGCCAACTCCGGACAGCCTAAAGGCCCTAAACAGAAAAACCAACACCCACACCCAACACTAGCCACGCCTAGCAACACACGCACACAAATTTGTACTCACGAAAGTCACACACAGAGAATCAAATTACGCTTAATTTGAGTGAGAGAAAACCCTAACAGATAACCTCTATCTGAATCAAACACCAAATTAGCACAAGCTAATCAAGTAAACACTCCCTACAAACTCCATATAAGCCCCGAATAGATACCCCAACAACCGTGTGTGAATTAGAAAAGAAGCACTCGTGTGTGTTCTATGTGTGTTACGATTGCAGAGAAGGGGGTGGGGGTTTATATAGGCGCTGATAGAAGAAGGGATGAAAAGAAAAAGATCAGATAGAAAACGAAGCTTACCCGATCGACTTCAACAACCCTGGCGCAAGCGGCGAAATCATCGGAGAATGAACAGAAGGAGAGATCGCAAAGAGATCAAGTCAATCGTCTCTCTCTCTCTAGTTGATATCGACCTAGGCTGGATAAAAGGGAAGGGTTTTTGGGCCAAATACATGGATCATAAAATTGGGCTTTTTGGGCTGCTCATTTGGGCCAAAGCCCATATAAAAATAACAACAGACTTTAAAGAATTGAACCAATGTTCTATGCCAAATAGTTGTAAGCTTCAAACCAATGATTTGGGGCCTAGTTTAGTTTTAGTCAGATCATGAAAAAAAAGAACAGTGGGGTCCGATTATTAGGCACCGTGTAACTTAATTTTAACTTGTACTTCCTCCGTCCCAGTCGAGTGTACATTTATTTTCCTTTTGATCCGTTTCAGCCGAGTGTAAACTATCAAAAATGAAAAAGGTTTTAATATTTTATATTCTCCATACCCCACCCACTCATTAACTCCACTCATTCTCCACCATACAATTTATTCAATCAACCTACTATTAACTCCACTCATTCTCTTTCTTCATTTCCTACCACACATTTTCATTATCTTAATAGCATTTCTTAGTTTTGCGTGCCCAAAATCTTGGTACACACTTGGATGGGACGGAGGAAGTAAGTTACTTTACTTTAAATAATGCAAATATATTACGGACTCGTTTGGTTGCCGGATAAGGATTAGCAGTAATATTAATGAGGGGATTATTATGGAAGGGATTAATAATACTTCCCTGAGATCAGTATAATTAGTGAGGGAATTAAGATCTAATCCCAATAAATCGGCTTAATTATCCGTATGCCTAATTTACAACCAAACGCCCTCTTAATAAACTTATTAATCCTGATGAATGATATCCCGTCCTAAGCCTCCTAACCAAACGGCCCCTACGAGTATTTATTATAGATTATATGATCTGAAAATTATTGGGGCCCATCATTGCCATCATGGATCCTGGGAAGGAGCCCCACTTGGCCTCCCCTTAACATTTACTCCATCCCTCCGGCCCGAAAAGAAATTTTTGTGTTTTTGCACGTGAATTAAAATAAGTGATGCAGGAAATAGAAAAAGTGTAAAGTGAAATAAATATTGTGAGAGAAAAGTGATATAAGAATGAGAAAGTGGGGTAGAGAATAGTTAATGAATATTTATCATAAGAGTATGACAAATGGATCCCATAAATAAAGAAGTAATAAAAAACTTTTCATTTTTGGATTGTGCTCTTTCAAATTTTCAAATGAGACGCTCAAAAAAGAAATTTGTGTCCTTTTCGAACGGAATAAATAGAGTAAGTGACTTTTAATGCTTGTTAAAAAGCGTCGATTTGAGTGTTTATATGAGTATTTATATGAATTATTGACACTTTTTGACATTCAAACTAACTTGTTGACATGTTTATTAAAGTCTCCATTTATTTATTTTTTATATGTCCATTTTCATATTAAATCTCATACAAACGAACACTTTTTAACATTAACGCAAACTGTTATAATTGTTGGAACATTTCTATTCCGTTAATTCTTATGCATACTTAGTTCTTTGAATAAGAATGATAAAAGAAAAAGAAAGCGAAATCATATACCTGATGAATCCATCTTTATGCCCTGATGTTCTTGTAGGCGGGAGCAGAAGAATAAATGAGTAGGAGACGAAGTCTTCTAAATAATGAATGCCTTCACTTTATTCTCAGATTATGGAGAGAGAATTAATGAATTTTGTGTGTGTCCTTAGGCTGATGGAAAGCATTGTATATATAGAAACTTAAAAGGCACTTCATTTAGGGATCACACCCTTTCATATGAAGTAGCAAATAGGTTACCTTTTGTCCATCATAAATAGGTAATCCTTAGCTCGAGAATTCTACACATTGATTATATTTCTATACTTTATACAATATTATATTTATGACTTATACATGTACGTCTACATGTTTACATATATTTATTAAGTATACACATTTTGCAATTCATGTTCTAACAATCTCCCACTTGAATTGTCCAAACATGTGTTTGTATTTAATAAACCTTTATAAAATCATATTTACAATGTTTAAATGGCAATCCTTATGCATACAATATTGTCATTTGAACAATCTCGTCCATTAGTTTTATAAGTATAAGGACTAAAGGGACAGTCGTTGTAATTAATTCGCAACTAAACCCGCATTAATCACATATATATATCCAACTAAATGACATAGATTAAGTATAGATGTGTAGCATGAAAAATTGATGAATATATTGAAATATGTACATATATTCTTCCAACTAGTCTTACTTAACCAAATGAGATCAATCAATAATAAAAATATATATAAAAAAATTAGGAAGTACAACATAAACTCCCACTATATTAAATGTTATCAAAAGTTGTTACACCCATATGAGCGGTATGCTCGTGAAACGTTAAAGGTGATAACGCTTTAGTAAACGGATCCGCCAATATGGAGTTTGTTCCTACAAGTTGTATTTCTAATTGTCCATTTTGTACTCTTTCTGTAACAACAAGAAACTTGATATCTATATGCTTAGATCTAGATGAACTTTTGTTGTTGTTAGAATACAACACTGCATCCCGATTGTCACAATATAACTTGAGTGGTCTTTCAATACCATTGACAATTCGCAGTCCTTCAATAAATTTACGCAGCCATATAGCTTGTTTGGATGCTTCGTAACAAGCAATAAACTCGGCTTCCATGGTAGAGGAAGTCACAAGTGTTTGCTTGGCACTTCTCCAAGATATTGCTCCACCGGCTAACGTGAAGACATAACCAGACGTCGACTTTCGACTATCTCGACATCCAGCAAAGTCGGAATCGAAATACCCAATGATCTCAAGATGATCCAACTTTGAATATGTAAGCATGTAGTTCTTAGCGTTTTGTAGATATCTCATCACTCTTTTGGCTGCAACCCAATGTTCTCTCCCCGGATTGCTTTGGTATTGATCAAGCATTCCAACAATAAATGCAAGGTCTGGACGAGTACAGACTTGTGCATACATTAAGCTTCCTACTGCTGATGCATAAGGGATATTTTTCATATACTTGGATTCAAAAGCATTTTTAGGACATTGTTTTAAATTGAATTTATCTCCTTTAGAGACAGGGGTGCCATGTGGTTTACAATTTTTCATGCCAAACCTTTGTAATACCTTCTCTATATACCCCTTTTGTGATAGTCCTAAAATACCTCGTGAACGATCACGATGAATTTTGATTCCTAATACAAAAGATGCCTCTCCGAGATCTTTCATTTCAAATTTGTTTGATAGAAATTTATTGGTTTCCTTAAGAAGGTCTTTATCATTACTGGCAAGTAATATGTCATCCACATATAAGATCAAAATTATAAATTTACTCCCACTGAACTTATGGTACACACAATCTTCAGCAAGATTCGTTTCAAAACCAAATGAAATAATCACTTGATTGAATTTTAAGTACCATTGACGAGATGCTTGCTTGAGCCCATAAATATATTTCTTAAGTTTGCAAACTAATTGATTAGTTTGATCTAAATCAGTCACCATTTCTGGTTTCTTCATATAGATAGTTTCCTCAATGTCTCCATTGAGAAAAGCTGTCTTTACATCCATTTGATGAAGTTCAAGATCAAAATGTGCTACAAGTGCCATAATGATCCTAAAAGAGTTTTTAGAAGATACCGGTGAAAATGTTTCTTTATAATCAATGCCCTCCTTTTGAGTGAATCCCTTAGCAACAAGACGAGCTTTATATCTTTTCACATTACCACGTGGATCCCTTTTGGTCTTAAAGATCCATTTACATCCGATGGGTTTCACGTTTTTAGGTAATGGAACAAGATCCCAAACGTCATTGTCTTTCATAGATTTCAACTCTTCATTTATGGCATCGATCCATTTACGAGAATTTGGACTATTAATTGCTTCATGGAAGGTGAGCGGTTCATTTCCCATTAAGTCCAAGAGTTACTCATTCTCGGTAAGATACACATCATAATCTGACAGAATCGCACTTCTTCTTACTCTATTAGATCTTCTTAAGGGCACCGGTTCTACTTGATTTTGAGGTTGTTGAATTTGATCTTCATTAACAACATTTTCATGTTGTTCAATAGGAGGTTCTATATAGTTTTGAATTATATGTTCTTGTTGAATGTCAGGTATAAGTACTTGATTTTCAATAAGAACTATGGGAAGAGGTATAGAAATGAATTCCTCTTCCTCCTCAAATTCAAAACTATTCCTAATTTTTCCTTCAAATTCAACATCCTCAAAGAACCTAGCATTTTTCATCTCAAAAAATGTTCAAATTTTCGGATCATAAAATTTATATCCCCTAGATCTCTCGGCATACCCTACAAAGTAACTACTAACAGTCTTAGCGTCCAGTTTGCCCTTATTAGGCCTATAAGGCATAGCTTCTGCTAGACAACCCCATACATGAAAATGATTTAGGGACAGTTTCTTACTTGTCCATAATTCATAAGGGGTTTTGTCGGTAGCCTTTGAAGGAGCCCTATTGAGAATGTAATCTGCGATTTTTAATGCATCGCCTCATAATGAGTGAGGTAAAGAAGTATAAGAAATCATACTTCTTACCATATCCTTAAGGGTTCTATTACGTCTTTCCGCTACACCATTCATGCTAGGTTTGCCCCGCATGGTGTAGTGAGGGACAATCCCACACTCTTCTAAATAGCGAGCAAAAGGACCCGGACGTTGTTCTCCCGAACCGTCATTCCGTCCGTAGTATTCACCACCACGATCGGATTTAACGTTCTTAATAGTCTTTCCAAGTTGATTTTCAACTTCGGCTTTAAAAGACTTGAAAACGTCCAAAGATTGAGACTTTTCATGAAGCAAATAAATGTATCCATAACGAGAGTAATCATCTATGAACGTAATAAAATATTGTTGACAATTCCATGAAGGAGTGGTGAATGGTCCACAAATATCCGTATGAATTAAGTCTAAGACGTTTGATGCTCTCAAGGATTCTTTCCCTTTAGTGTTTGTAAACTTTTCTTTAATGCATTCAATACAAAAGTTTTTATTTGAAATGTCAAGTTTGTTTAAGATTCCTTCTGATACAAGCTTATCAATTCTCCTTTTGGAGATATGACCCAAACGCCTATGCCACAAGATATAAGATTTTTCACTTGACAACTTTCATTTAATGCCTTTAGTTTTGGTTTCATTAACATGGGACTCGTTAAATGACTTGACTGTGTCAAGTAAATATAGATTATCGCTATATGATAAAGTACTAGTACCAACAACTTTGGAATTGAAATAAATATCACATTTATTATTATCAAATGAACAGGAATAACCTTCCCTGTCCAATACTGTGATTGAAATCAAATTCCGCCTAAAGGACGGTACAATAAATGTATTATTTAATACAAAATAATATCTGATACTTATCAATAATCTAAAAGTCTCGATGCCCACAACTTCAACCGGCTTTTCAGCTCCCATATAGATGTATTTCTCATCTTCGCTAGGGCTTCGGTAATTTAGGCAACCCTGCATAGATACACTAACGTGAGTTGTTGCACCAGAATCCAACCACCATGTATATGTAGGAATTGAAACCAAATTTGCCTCAGTACAAACAAATCCAAATGACGTACCTTTCTTAACATGCCAAGTAGGGGTGTGCTCGGTCCGGTTTGATTCGATTTTAGGCTAAAACCGAAACCGAATCGAAAGATATCGGTTTTTGTATTTTAAAACCATTAAGCTTCGGTTTTATTCGATTTCGGTTTTGTTCGGTTTCGATTTGATATTGGTTTGGTTCGGTGTCGTTCGGTTTCATCAAGATGAGAAGATCATGCATATATTGATGGTTGAATTATGATAGTTACATTCAGCAAGATGAAATTTATTAATCCCTCATTAACAAAGCAAGATGAGAAGATGCAATACTAAAGTACTTAAAATTTTCATGACAAATTTAAGTGTTCCACCTGCCACTACAAATAACAGTTAAACTACCGTAAGCATAATTTTAACTCCAAAGCAAGATGAGAAGATGAAATTTATATATATATTAAAATGACACGTCGTTTTAATAATATCGGTTCGGTTCGATTTTATCGGCTCAGTTTTTCATTTGAAACCAAAATCGAAACCAAAAGTTTCGGTTTTTAAATGGTTAAAACCATTAACATTTCGGTTTTGTTGGTTTCGATTTTTTCGATCCGGTTTTCTCGGTTTCGGTCTGTTTTTTTTTTATTTTCCGATTTTGTTGCACACCCATAATGCCAAGCATGATAATTAGGGCAGTCGTTCTTCATGTGAGTAGGGTCCTTGCATAAGAATCACTTTTTAACCTTTTGATCATTAGACGATCCCTTATGCTTCTTGTTTGCAACTGTAATTTCTTTCCCTTTTCTCTTAATCCCACGAGAAGAGGTAGATGCTAAGTGAGCACTTTCAGGCTTGAGTTGTTTCATCCTCTCTTCCTCTTGTGTCACATGTGAAATTAATTCATTCATGTTCCACTTGTCCTTTTGATAATTATAGGTCACTTCAAAATGACCAAACTGAGGAGGAAGAGAGATCAAAACCAAGTACACGAGTAAATCTTCCGAAATCTCTAACTTAAGTGCCCTTAGTTTTTTTTGAAACATGAAACATCTCAAGGATGTACTCCCTTAAGTTTCTGTTACCCTTGTGCCGCATGAAAACAAGTTTCCTCAAGGAAGCACTTGTTTCCGACTTATCGCTTTTGGCAAAGCGTTGTTCAAGGGTATCCAGAAAATCCTTAGCATCAACGTCCTCGGGAACACTGTTCAAGAATGTTTCCGGGACGGCATTTTTCATGATCATTAGGCTCACGCGGTTTGAACGGTTTCACTTCACTATACTCAAGCGATCTTCTTGAGTGCTTTTATCAGTAAGAGGAGTGGGACTTGGTTCTCTTAAAGCGAGATTAATGTCCATACAACCCAATATCATAGTAATTTTGTTTTTCAAAGTTTTAAAGTTCGTCCCGTTTAGCATTGGAACGTTATTCATCGCAGCAGTAATTGAAGAAGCATTAATTAAATCTGAATGGGTAAGAACAAGAATGAAAACAAAACATGTATAAGCAACTACATATAAGAAGTGATTAATTATATAAAAATGGATCCATCTATAAGACAATTAATATGACATCAAAACTAATCTTTGGATTGCGAGTTGACTCAAATATAATTATCTTTGGGTAACCAAGAAATTGAACTATGTTTTAATCAAACACTTAATCTTCCTTTGGGCCGACTTAAGTATTTGATCAAACAATTGATGTTCTGTAGCTTCGTTACCCAATGAATGTACTCCCTCCGTCCCGCTACAACCCGCACAGTTTGATTTTTTTGGTCAACTGAATCAATTTTTGACCATGATTTTATGAATATCTAGTTATCTCTATGCAATTCTAAAAATTGTTATTGATAGTATTTTTAATGGTGAAGCAATAACATTTTTTAAAATTACATAGAAATATCTAGATATTCATAAAATCATGGTCAAAAATTGATTCAGTTGACCAAAAAAGTCAAACTGTGCGAATTGTAGCGGGACGGAGGGAGTATAATTTTAGTCAAATAAAAGATCTTCTTTGGAAAATTCTATTTATTCACATATTAAACTATACATTCATCACTTAATAACTTCGGATCTAAATAACGTAAATCACTTTGGTGACAATATTATTTAAAATTAATGAAGTTTATTGAGTATATAATTAATCACAATGAAAGGAAAAATTTGAAAAGATGTACTCCCTCCGTCCCGCTAGTAACCGCACACTTACTGTTTGCGCAAAAATTAAGAAATATGATATTTTAATAAAAAGTACACAAAGTGGGAGGGATTAATAAGGATTAATAGAGATTTGACTTTCAGTCAAATCTCCTTAATCCTTCCTTCCCTCCAACTCATTTCAAACTGAATAACTTGCTGCCACTGAATCAATTACTATAACAAGTACACAAATTTACATTTTTACATTAATAGAAGTATTTAAAATTACAAACCAAGTTCAATCTGAAAAGTTAAAATTGGAGCCAAAAAAAATCAAATTACATTTTTGCCTCCACTTCTTCCCTCCTTTTCTTCCCTACTTAAGACCTCCTATTAAAACAACTGTAGAAACAGTCATTCATTTCAAACTACCAGCTTCTACAAAAAATGGTCAGAAAAAACATGAACAAGGAAGAAAGAAACTTGCTGGCCCAGTTTCTGTTATTCTCGACTGAAGATGGAGTTCTTACAAAAGGCTTGGCTACTGAAGCATCTACAAAGTTTGGAGTGAGCAAGAGGACTGTTTGGGTAACTTGGGCTGAAGTTCAAAAACAACAAGCACTTGGAGTTCCTGTTTGTTTAACAAACAAAAAAACCAATGAAAGAGGTAAGAGAGTTCATTTAGATGTTGAGAAAATGAAGACTATTCCCTTTTCAAAAAGAAATACAATACGAAATTTAGCACATGGATTGGGAGTTAGTAAAAGCACAATAGGAAGGTGAAAAAAAGATGGTAAGATCAGATCTCACACAAATGCCATAAAGCCAGCTTTCAACTTTTCAAATGAACTAGCAAGGCTCAGATTTTGTATTCATGCACTAACATTTGACAGAGAAGCAAATAAACCAAAGATCAAACCCATGACACATGTAGTACATGTTAATGAAAAATGGTTTCAAATGACAGAATGTACAACTAGGTACTACATGTGTCATGGAGAAGAACCAGCACATAGATCATGCCAAAGTAAAAGATACGTTCCCAAAGTTATGTTCATATGTGCTGTAAGTAGACCAATCTACTCAATTACTGGACATTTAGTATTTGATGGAAAGATTGGAGTGTGGCCATTTATCAAAACAACCCCAGCAAAAAGAAACAGTCAAAACAGACCAGCTGGAACAATGGTGACAAAAGCACTTGATGGAATCAACAGGGAAGTTACAAAAGCCATGATGCTCAACAATGTAAGCTTGTTTAAAAAAATTCATGTTTTTCAATTCAAAACAGTCAAAAAAATAGCAGCAACTGCTGAATTACTTACTCAACAATTGAATTACTTACTCAGCAACTCAATTACTTACTCAGCAACTCAATTCATGTTTTGGTTGCAGATTATCCCTGCAATCAAAGTAAAATGGCCAGAAAATGAAAGAAAGGACATTGTCATTCAATGGGACAATGCTCCCCCTCATATTCGCATTGATGATGATGAATTCAGAGCAACAACAACTACTGATGGTTTCAACATAACCATAGTATTCCAGCCTCCAAATTCCTCAGATACCAATATAAATGACTTGGGCTGGTTTAGGTCCATAGATACACTCAAGAGAACTTCCGACGCAAGAACAGTTGATGAGTTGGTCCTAGCAGTTCATAACTCATTTGCAAGCCTTGAACAAAGGACTTTGAACAAGATTTTTATAAGCTTGCAAAGTACCATGATCAAAATCATGGAGGCAAAGGGGAAAAACAACTTCCCACTTCCACATGATGGAAAAGATGCCCTAGAAAGATTGGGGCTGATTCCAAAAGACCAATACGTAGAACCACAACTGGTGAGGGAAAGTATTTGGTATCTAATGGAACACGGGCAAGCAAATGGACTAGAAGGCATGTTGGCAGATTTAAACTAGGTATGAATGGCAAAACTTTTGTAAGCCTTAAAATGGCAAAACTTTTGTACTGCCAATAGAATGGCAAAACTTATGTAAGCCTTTTAAATGGCAAAAAAATTCCTTTTGTTTAATGGAAATTGTTACTCTCAGAAATTAATCATCACAGAGCCATGTTTGCCAATATCACTCTCAGAAAAAATTCATCACTGAGATCTCTCAGAAAAAATTCATCACTGAGATCTCTCAGAAATTAATCATCATAGAGCCATATTTTCCCAACATTTCTCTCATAAATAAATCATCATAGAGATCTCTCAGAAATTAATCATAATAAAGATATGCCAAATTCACACACTAGTTAACAAACTACCAGCTCACCAATTCAGATCTAAGATAGACTATTTTTCATCACATAATTTTAAATAAGAAAACAAATTCATCATTTCACACACAATATAATTGTTCCAAAACCGTAATCGTATTTTTAGCAACTCCCAACATCAAAATGAACATAAAATAAGGAAGAAGTAAAGAAATGACCTTCATAGTTACTGGGTATCATCATCACTTCTGAGTCTCGCTTAACAAAGTGAGTGACGGACAAAACCTCATACGAGCAGGAATAAGATGAGTTGGACCCGTCGGACAGAGCTTTCTTCCCCAACGAAAATTTGTTTTTTGAATGCCAACCGATGCGTTCCTCGTATTCCTTCTCAAAGGCCTCGTAATTTGCTTTTGACCAAGTTTTCAGCACCAAGTCATCGGCCAAAACTTTCTTCGGCACGAAAATTTCGACCAAAGAAGGAGAGATGGACGACGACGCACGAAAATGTGGGGATGGTGGCGTCTCCGGCACAACTGGGTCGACCAAAGATAAACTACCCCGATCTACTTCGTCGTTCAACACTAAATCAGGAGTGGAAGAAGGTATCTCAGATGGACATGAATTTGTAAGATTTTTGGTTAAAGAGATTGGATCCATGTAGATCTAGGGTTTACGAACGGAGCGACGGAATTGGGTCAAGGAAGATGGATGAAGATATGAAGATTCGTGAATGAATGAGAGAGAGAGAGAGAGAAAGAAAGACTGAGCTTCTTTTTTATTTTGTGGACCAAAATCAATTGAGAATAAGAGAGAGAGAGAGAGAGAGAGAGAGAGAGAGAGAGAGAGAGAGAGAGAGAGAGAGAGAGATAAATTGTGTGGGTGAAATAAATTTGGTTAGTGAAATTAAATTGGGTAGGTGAAATTAAATTGGGTGGGTGGAAATTAAATTGAATTAGGATTAGTAATTAAGAGATTAGTGGGTTTTTTGGTGGGGTAGGGTGAATATTTTATTAATATAAAGTTTTCTTTTTGAGAGTATGAGGTTTGTAATGGGACGCCCAATGAGGAAAGTGTGCGGTTTGTAGCGAGACGGAGGGATTATGTTTTTGCTCAAAATTAAATACTGAATCTGCAGGTGCACGACCGAGTCATATAATCTTACACGGCCATGCAAGTCCTATTTCAGAAACCAAATTTTATTATTCAGGTAGTGCACGGCCGAGCGAATGGAATGACACGACCGAGCATTCCTTTCCAGAAACATCATAATTTCCTGTTCAATGTTGCACGGCCGAGTCAAGGAATGATGCACAGCCGTGCAGGAGTATGCACGGGCGAGCATAATAAACAGCACGACCGAGCACCCTTGTCTAGAAAATTTCATCACTTGGTATAATTGTGCACGGTCGTGCAATTCATAATGCACGGCCGTGCAAAATGAACAGACTTGCAAGAACCATTGCACCCTTTTACGAATTTCATGTCTTTTGAGCCAAAACTTCAATCCTTTTCTAGATTTTAAACTTGGTTATAGTTATTAACACTCTATAAACGAATTAGAGTGATTAATTAACACCAAAACATAATGGATTGATCATTATCTAGAATCAAAGTAAGGCAAAAATCATGCAAGTAGATCCACACTGTAGTGCGGCAAACATCGCTCGGTCGTGTGTTGGGATAATCTTGCTTGATATATTGTCTTTCTTATCGATTTTTAGACTTGATAAATGTTCAATAACATCAAAACATAATAAATTCAACATAAAATGAAGCAAAATATGATATAATGAATTCATTCTTAATCAAGAACACGAGCAGGCTCTGATACCAATTGTTGGAACATTTCTATTCCGTTAATCCTTATTCATACTCAGTTCTTTGAATAAGAATGATAAAAGAGAAAGGAAGCGGAAGTGTATACCTGATGGATCCATCTTTATGCCTTGATGTTCTTGAAGGTGGTAAGAAGAAGAATAAATGAGTAGGAGACGAAGTATTCTAAATGATGAATGCCTTCACTTTATTCTCAGATTATGGAGAGAGAATTAATGAATTTTGTATGTGTCATTAGGCTGATGGAAAGCCTTGTATATATAGGAACTTAAAAGGCACTTCATTTAGGGACCATACCCTTTCATATGAAGTAACAAATAGGTTACCTTTTGTCCATCATAAATAGGTAATCCTTAGCTCGGGAATTCTACACATTAATTATATTTCTATACTTTATACAACATTATATTTATGACTTATACATGTACGTCTACATGTTTAAGTATATTTATTAAGTATACACATTTTGCAATCCATGTTCTAACAATAATAACTCGTTTCTCCTAATTCCCGTAATAAACTTATTTTCTCATAAGATCTATTCTAAAAATATGCTAAATGGATACAATATGTTTTTTCATTTTTCTTTTCTTTTTTAATTTTTGGCACGAAGGATTAAAAAGGTTGGGGTAGCGGTGCAATGTGATGATTTTTTAGGAGTACTTCATTCTAGTATTATTTTCGCTCAAATATACTTAAGTTCTAATAAGATTAGGTATATTGATGCTGATATGATTGCACCTAAAAATGATTGGGACGAGGATACAACGCTAAATTTTTCGGGGGACCCTAATACTACTATCAAGCACAAGACACAAGCACATAGTATGTTTTTTAGGAGGTCTCCTTTGAGATCGTATCACATTGTGAGACGGGTCTCATTTGACTAGATTCATTAACAAATGGATCCATATATAAGTTTTCTTTACCCAATTTCATTCATTTTTTGGAATTTTTTCTCCCTCTCTTGTCCTAAATCCTAACCTCCACCCACCTCCCTCCTCCTCCGCAAATTCTTGCTCCGATCTATACGACCACCACCTCTCTCCACCCACATCCCTTGACCTCTCCTTCTGTTATGACTATGACGCCGCCTTCAAGTGGAGAATCGTGGTGGTCTCCGTCTTCCTCTCTCTCACTCTCTCAATTAAATATAGATCTTTGAGTAGATCTATCGCGTGCATGCCTGTGTGTGTGAGAGAGAGGGAGAGAGAGAGACTTCAAAATTCGGCTAGATCCAGCCAATGCTACATCATATTTTGCAGATCTGATACTAAAAGAAAAAAAGTGTTACAAAAATTACTTTCTATTAAAAAAGTATTAATTATAAGAAGATTATTACATTTTGTATAGAAAATTCTTACTTTCTTTAAAAAAATATATACATAGCATTTCATCTAAAAAATATGTTACATTTAATTGTATAACAAATTTTATTCATTTGTTTACTTATTTATTTGTCTTAGTTATCTTCAAAACAAAACATAATTTTAGATGAAAGAGTAGAAAGTGAGGTATGCCAAAGCAAATCTCCTTAATACAATATTTCGCCTCCGTAACTGTGCAAACGAAATAACTGCGAATGTCTCCAGAGATACACTTTTTTCAAGAGTTAGATTGCACTTAACTAACCTTGACGGGCGAACCAAATGATCTGACTTGCTCTTTGAGCTTCTAACACTGAAAGACGAATGACACTTGAAATCCTCTTGGAAAACAAAGCAAGGATTTCGAATGTCTTGGACTGAGAGAGAGTTTTGATTGTGTTTGTGATGATTGTGATCTGATCTGGTGTAGAATGAGTGGAATAAGAGGTCTATATATAACATGAATGAGTCTACACTTGTGACTGTTCAGATGAGTCAAAAAGCGCCAAGCCAGCAGCTGTAAACTGATTGCTCGGTCGAGCACTTCTGGTGCCTCGTCCGAGCATTGGCTGGTTGCTCGGCCGAGTACTACGGTGACTCACCCGAGCAGTGGCTAGGCAGATTGGCTAGTTTCTGGACAGGTTTGCTCGACCGAGGCATATACCTTGCTCGACCGAGCAGTTCCTGGAAAATGACTTTTACCATTTACACCCTTAGAAAATGACTTTTACCATTCACACCCTTAGAAAATGTCTTTTACCATTCACAGCCTTATATTGACCCAATATTCCAACAATCCCCCACATGAATGGAAGAAGTCGACACGGAAAAGAAAGAAGAAGAAGAAGAAGAGCATAGCTGAGAAATCAATGCATCAAGATAGGTGGCTTCCGCTTTGAACCTTCTTTAGTAAGAATCTATCGAGCTTACTTGGATGATCAGTGTACGTAACGTATTGAACTGTCAGACTTTATTGTAAGCTTAAACAATAGATCAAATACATTTAATTCTCATATCATATTTTGGTTCTCTATTGTGTTTATTATTTCGGCCCTGAACTTTCTTGGTTCTGCGAGTGCTTTAGAAAATTTGCCTAAGAAAAATTCTCAACGAATCGGCCATGTTTTTACTTACATAGGTTATGTGCTATAAAGAATATCCTACATTACCCCACTTTTACTAATTTACAAGATATAGTCATCATTAAAAGCAATAGCTTAACCTCTACCAATTTGTAGGCAACACTTTTGCATTATAGAAATGGAATGAAGATAAACTTCCAAGTGCTTCTCTCAAATCAATCATGACTAGTTTTTCCTATTGAACCTAGTCCGTGGGATCTCTAGTCGTCATGTTAGGTTTCCATCAAGTTGATTTAGATTTGTTTAGGCTTTAGCCCCATTTCTTTCGATGCACACTTTATTCTCTCCTTAGATAAACCTTTAGTAATTGGATTCACAAGGTTATCTTTTGATCGCACGAAATCAATAGAAATTGTTCCGTTTGAGAGTAACTGTCTAACGGTGTTATGTCTATGACGTATGTGTCGAGATTTTTCGTTATATATAAAATTCTCTGCCCTTGCTATAGCTGCTTGATTATCACAATGTATACATATAGTAGGCAAGGGTTTTGGCCATTGAGGAATATCTTCTAAAAAGTGTCTAAGCCATTCAGCTTCTTCACCAGCTTTATCTAAAGCAATAAACTCAGATTCCATCGTTGATCGAGCTATACATGTTTGCTTAGAAGATTTCCATGATATGGCACCTCCACCGAGAGTAAATACATAGCTACTAGTAGACTTGAATTCATCGGTATCAAATATCCAATTTGCATCACTATATCCTTCAACTACCGGAGGATAATTGCTATAGTGCAATGAATACTCTCTAATTCGTTTTATATATCCTAAAACTCTTAATAATGCATTCCAATGCTCATTATTAGGATTACTAGTAAAACGACTTAGCTTACTTACAGCGTAAGCTATATTCGGCATTGTGTACTGCATCAAGTACATTAGGCTTTCAATGATTTAGAAATACTCTAATTGTTGTTTCGCACTCCCAGTATTCTTGTGAAGAACTATATGGGGTAGAAATGGATTATTAGTCTCTTTAATACCATGAGAATTAAATCTCTCAATCCTTTTATCAACATAATGTGTTTGAGATAAATTAATTCTATTGGAGGTTCTAGAGACTTTCATTCCCAAGATTACATCTTCTTTACCCATATCTTTCATATCAAAGTTATTGGTAAACATTTTCTTTGTTTTATTTATAACCTCAATGTCATGACAAAAAATGAGCATGTCATCTACATATAAACAAACAAATACATATGTGTTACCAAATTTCTTTGAGTATACACACTTATCACATTCATTTATGATAAAACCATTTCTAATCATGACATTGTCAAATTTCTCATGCCATTGCTTAGGAGCTTGCTTCAAACCATACAAGGACTTAACAAGTTTACATATCTTGTGCTCTTGTCCTTTTACTTTGAAGACTTCGGGTTGTTCCATGTAAATTTTTTCATTCAAATCACCATTTAAAAATGCAGTTTTACATCCATTTGATGTATCTGCAGATTATACAATGCTGCAATGGCTATTAAGATTCGAATTGAAGTAATTCTAGTAACAGGAGAATATGTGTCAAAGAAATCAAATCCTTCCTTTTGACGATATCATTTGGCAACAAGACGAGCCTTATATTTATCCACGAAATCATCCGATCTTAATTTTTTTTTGAAAATCCATTTGCATCCTATAGGTTTAGAACCTTTTGGAAGATCAACCACTTGCCAAGTGTTGTTATTTAAAATGGATTCAATCTCACTATTTACAGCTTCTTTCCAAAATGTGGATTCTGAGCTGTTCATGGCTTCCTTAAATGATTGAGACTCATCTTCAATCATAAAATTAGAGATAAAATATGGACCAAAAGTTTTAGCAGTTTTAGCTCTTTTGCTTCTTCTTAGTTCAGCATCTTCATTATTTTCAGAAGTGCTTTCACGTGGTCTCTTAGGAGTATTTTCAAAAATATCCCTTTTCATAGGGAACACGTCATCGAAAAATTCAGCGTCACGAGATTCAATTATTGTATTGACATGAATGTCATTTATTTTAGATTTATGTATTAAAAATCTGTACGCACTGCTCTTCATTGCATATCCAATAAATATACAGTCAACGGTCTTAGGTCCTTACTTTGACCGCTTGAGAGGTGGAACGGCAACCTTTGCCAGGCACCTCCACACTTTGAGGAATTTATAGGAAGGCTTTCTATCTTTCCACAATTCATATGGTATTGAATCAGTTTTCTTGTGTTGAATCCTATTCAACACAAAGTTAGTAGATAACACTGCTTCCCCCCACAAGTTTTGTGGTAAACCTGAACTTACAAGCATGCAATTAATCATGTCTTTTAAAGTTCTATTTTTCCTCTCAGCAATACCATTTTTCTGCAGATTATAGGGTGCAGTTGTTTGATGAATAATTCCAAATTTGGAACATAGGTCACTAGATTCTGCCGATTCATATTCACCACCCCTATCGGACCTTAATACTTTTATTGACTTTTCAAGTTGATTTTCAACTTCATTTTTGTAAGTGATGAAGCATCCATTGCTTCATCTTTACTGCTTATCAAATAGACATAACAATATCTACTTCGATCGTCAATGCAAGTAATAAAGTATTTCTTACCGCCTCGAGTTGGGATAAACTTTAAGTCACATAAATTGCTATGAATTAAACCCAACAGTTGACTAGTTTTTTCAATTGGTTTAAAAGGTTTCTTAGCAAACTTTGCTTCAACACAAATTTCGATTTTGTGACCTTTCATTGAAACAAGTTTTGGAATAAGTCCTAAACCTACAAGCTTTCTTAAAGAGCATGATTCACATGTCCTAAACGAATATGCCATAAATTAGAAGACTCGCACAAGTAAATAGAATTGTCAATCTTATTAATAGCTTGTGGGTACAAATAGGTAGACTTCTTGTCCACTACAACAACATTTGCCTTAAACAGGCCATCTAGCAAGTATCCTTTCCCAACATACATTCTCCCCTTAGTAAGTACAAACTTATCAGATTCAAATACAATTTTGAAACCTTTCTTACTAAGCAATGAACCAGAAATTAAATTCTTTCTTATGTCAGGTACATGCATCACATCGTTGAAAGTAAGCTTCTTTCTCGATGTGAACTTCAAGATCACCTTCCCAATGCCTTCAATCTTGGAAGTTGCGGAATTTCCCATATAGAGAAAATCTTCACGTTCCATCTTCTTGTATTCTGCAAACAAGCTTTTGTCGGCACATATGTGACGAGTGGCTCCTGTGTCCACCCACCAATCCTTGACGTTTGACATCAAGTTAGCTTCACATACAACAACGGACAACCTTACTTCGAAAACACCCACAAAGAGGGTATCTACTTCTGTCATGTTTGCTTGGGGAGGCTTCTTTTTCGTGCTTCGGCAATCCTTTGCCCGGTGACCGCTTTTCCCACAATTGTAGCAGTCCCCTTTGAACTTGAAGCATTTGTTGCTGTCATTACTTGTCTTCTTCTACTTAGAAGAGTCATCATGCTTTCTTTTATTGTTCTTAGGTCTGGAGTCTTCCACCATGTTATCCTTTGCTTCCATGTTCTGTGCAGTGGCTCTCTTTTGTGCATCACTGTAAGTGCTCCAATTTGAGTTTGTTAATATTTTCGTTAGAAAATTAACGAAAGTTATAATATTCCTAACATTCCTAACAATTCCTAACATTTCTAACCAAGTAAGGGTAGATTAGGGATTGCCAAAAAAAGATAAACCAAAGAAAGAATCTCAAAAAGCAAAAGAAATAGAAAAAAACTCGAATTAGCAAGCTGAAAAACATAATCAGTTTGAATTTTTTGAAAATATTCTTTGTGTCCAAAGCCTGCAATTAATGAATTACCATGTAGGAACCATCCGCGCGGATGGTTTTGTCATTTCCAGAGGGCTATAAATTGAGGCCTTCAGTCTCAGAAATAAGAGAGAAGAAACACAATTTGCAACTGCTCCTTAGCAAGCTGAAAAACATAATCAGTTTGAATTTTTTGAAAATATTCTTTGTGTCCAAAGCCTGCAGATGCAATTAATGAACAGTGCACGCTGCAGGAACCATCCGCGCGGATGGTTTTGTCATTTCCAGAGGGCTATAAATTGAGGCCTTCAGTCTCAGAAATAAGAGAGAAGAAACACAATTTGCAACTGCTCCTTGGCGAAAATAGAGAGAAAACAGTGAGAATTCTCTAGAATTGTCACCTTTTTCTCAACTATTCACCCAAAATCACACTCACTCAAACACTCTCATATTCAAGCCTCAAACACTCTTACATTCAAGCCAAAAACTCAAAACACAAAGAAGATTGGTAAACCCTCCTTCTCCTTACCCTAAACTCCTTCATTCATGCATACATTTTCAAACTCCAAAATGTAGTTTGTTCATCTTCTTGTCTTAGATCTAAGAAGATCACCATGGAAGTTCATCTCCATGGATGATCTTCTACAAGGATCAACATTATTTTCAAAGTATTCTTACTTACTTGCAAAGAAAACACATTTTCAAAACCCTAAAAATCATTTTCATACATCAAATCTCTTATTCAAAGGATAAAATTTCCCTTCCCAAGCAAATGAAGTGCTTAGTCCTAATGTACCCCAAGGGTGGTTTGATATAGTTGATTCACCACTAAAATGTCAAGTGATCACTAATAAAAACCTAGGGAAATGGGGACAAGCATGGATGCCAAATCCCCTTTAAAATCATGTTTTTCTTCAAGAAGAAGTTGCTGTCCAGTAGCAATTTTCTAAGACCCCAGTCCATGGTCTAATATTTTGGACACAGATAAACTTGGAATTTGGTGTTGACTACAAAACACTTTTTGTAGCCAACATCCAGAAATTTCCATACATATTTTTACTTTATTTTTTGCATGAGTAAAACTCCATTTTTCAAATTTTCTTTTGAAGGTCAGATCACCAGTCTCTGGAAGTCCAGATCTCATACCTGAGATTTCCAGAAGGTTTTGGGTCCTCAAATATTCTCCAAAATGGAAAATTCTTTCACAGAAATCTTATTTGAGGTGTCTGAAACAACTTTCATTCTCTGAGTTTTCTCAGATTATGAAGTTTTGAAGCCCTTAAATCCATTTCAAAATTAAGTGTCCACTGTCTTTTTCATTCTGGCAGAAATGGTTTCCAACTTCCAAAAATCACACCAAAAATCATGGGATCTGTCCAAAATCTAATAAAGAATTCCCAATTTTTACTTTCCTCAGTTTCAACTTATTTTGGCCAAAGTAACACACACACACACACACACACAAACAAATAATTTTTTGCTTGGAAGACTCGTTTTACGAGGCATTTCGGGTGCACACTAACGTCCTTTCCGGCGTGTAACGTGACCTCCGAACCCAAATCTCTAATCTCGGGCATTTTTCAAAGTTTTGGCCCTTAAAATAAAAATGGCGTGGCGACTCCGGTCTTTTCGATTGGTTTTTCAAAGAAACGAAAAATTTCAAAGTCCTTTCGAAAAATTGGCACATTCATCACAGTGACGACTCCGCTGGGGACAAATAAGCTTTTTCTAAAAAAAAAAAATGATATTTGGTATATTGGTGGAAACCATTAAACTTCCCGTTATCGCCTCCTAACACGAGTCGGGGATAAATTGTGGTTTAACAATCCCACGTACCGGTATCATTGTTTTCAAAAAAAAAAAGAGCTTTTGAGGGTCAAGCTTCCGTCCCGGCATTAAAAATCATTTATTGTGTGTGTTGATTTTTGCACATTTTCGTGTTGTTTTGGCCGCCTCGAAAAAAGTTAAAATTTTGACTGTCGGAATCATGTCCCTAACTGTTGAGATTTTTGTGTTTATGTGTGCATTTACTTTCAAAAAAAAAATTTCAAAAAAAAAAAGGAAAAAAAAGAAAATTTCCAAAAAAAAATTAAAAAAAATCATGCATCATTCTTTTTAAGACACATGAAAAATTTCTATTTTACTCAGAAAAGAAGATAGACTGCTTGCACACTACGCGCACGTGACCTTACATTGCACACTACGTCCCTAACCCGGGGAAATCCTTGTCGCGGCCCGTTTGGTCTTATTACGCCTCTCGGTGCAAGCACAGGACTACCCAAACATCCCATGGAGCCTCGTGTCGACCATGCACTTGTCCGTGACACACTTTGTCCGAGACCCGGTTGGTTTTTAGTCTGATCTGTGTCATGCCACATGTCGTGTATAGACCTTTCCTTTCAAGCCTTTGTCGGCATACCGACTCAATATCTTTCGGGGACCCTAATCAGTCGAAGTTCTGCCGGTTTTTCGCCGCAGACTTTGACCAAGATATTGACCGGCGCCTTGACTTCGGCTCTGACTGGCACAAATTATACACAGACTCCCAGCATGACACCGAGTCATCAAGGATTAATGATTATTCCATGCCTAATTATGGCCTAATTGACGACAAATCAAGATCAATCGTGGACATTTATCAGTCCAAATCATGCCGACTTTTTGTCGAACCCTCGGACATGATCTTGACTTTGACGTCAGCTTTGTCCGTAATTTACATCGAATGCTCGTTAAGACTCGATTACCCGCCAGACTTTTAGGATCGTTTTCATTTTCGGTCGGTGGGACCCGCTTGCCCTATAGGACCCTCGCCGGGGCATCCACCCTGGGAGGTCGAAATACGGGTGGAATACGAGGGGCTTATAGACGTAGTGACGGGGCCCACTGATCCAGGATCCAGAGTAGTTTGCGAAAAAGAAGAGCAATCTTTTCCAATCGATTAGGTTAATAAAACATGTTTTAAGTAAACAGGAACAAATAACCGCATGTTGCATGAGCCCAAAGCCCAAACACTTACCCTCCTTCAATTCCCAGACATCTGAACCCTCGTCCCTTTTCCCCCGCAGCTCCTCACAAAGGTTGGTTCCGGACACCGGGTCACCGTTTGATTAGTTGGGAAGAGTCAAGCGCATCGTCAGCTTCACCGTTTGTTCCGACTCCGGGTGTCAGAATGTCTGCATCAGCTGGTAACGATGGGGACAACGTCACTCCGCCTCCTGGGACTCCTCAAACAGAACCGCAATGGAATCAGTTAGCAGAACAAATGAGGTTACGACAGGAAGCACAGCTGAATAGCCTTATGGAGGCTATTAAGAGCCATGGTTTGGCCGCCAGCCTCAATCCCGATGGCACCTTCACCGTGGAAGAAGACGAGGATGCCAATCCCACTCTCAGTCGCCCTGATTACTCCAGGATGCCACCACCCACCTCCTATGGTACCACTACCAGAACCCATGCTCCTCGATCTTCGGGTCAGCCAGCTCCCCAACCACAGACCACTGGATCCATGCAGCCCGACGGCACAAACCAGTTCGCAGTCCCTCAGTGGGGACAAAGCCAATACGGAATGTCTTCTCATGGTTGGGGTTATCTCGGAATGCCACAGCTAATTGGGATCCCGCCTCAGTTTGGAACCGATCAATCCGGGCCTTCGCAGCAACAGTTCAAAGGACCACAGCAACAGTTCGGCATGCCTCAACAGCCGTCAGGAGCCCCTCCTCAGAATGATGTTAGCTCAGCTGCTCCTCCCACAGCTTTCACCAACCCATTCCTCACTCAGGGTTCGATGGGTTACCAAACCTCCATCCCAGTTTCATCAGAATCACCAGGACCGCAGTACCCCCCGGGTTATACACCATCGCCTCAGCCGGCCATGCAATTCAACAGTCAGGGACAGCAGCCCGCACCTAAGCCTACTTATGGGCCCCACTCTGGAAATCCAAGCTATCCGGCTACATCAGGACTGCCTCCACCCACTTGCCAGTTGAAAATCAACAGCAGGCCGCAAGGTTCTATCCCTTCGCCCAAGTTCCTACTCATGCTCCCAGGGTAATTTGGGCCGAGACAGGTTTTCACCTACGTCCCCGGATCGGCCGTTCCCTCCACCAGTCTGCCGCCAGTGGTAGCTCCTCTCTCTAGCTCAGCCACTAGTTTGAACGCAATGACTCCGCCACAAGACCCTCATCTGGCCTGGTTCATGGAACAAAGATAAAGAAATGAAAGCGCGGATTGCCGAATTGACCGCTAAGAAATGCGCTTAGGCCTACGGACCCGGACTCCATCGTTCCTGCCTCACAAATTTGTTATGCCGAACTGGACCTCTTTGATGGTACCGCATGCCCGAAAAACTCATGCGGACATGTATACCTTGGCAATGAAGGCGAAAGGGTGTACCAATCAGCGGTTGGTGACTACTTGATCTATCTTTGAAATCCAGTGCCTTAAAATGGTTCTTCCGCTTAAAACCCGAGGCCAGGGCTACATGGGACCAGATTACCAATGCCTTCACAGAAAAGTACAAGGCCAACTTGGAATGGGAAACAAACAGGGTCGACCTACAAACAACAGTGCAGCGTCTCGGTGAGAATGTTGGGGACTTCTACAAGTGGTGGAATCTTAAACTCGGTGAAATGGCCATCCTCCTTACGAAGAGGAACAAGCTGGATATCTTCCGGTCATGCACGAAACCACATCGAGATCCTCCTCGGTCACTTCCCGTACTCGGACTTACGGGCCATGGTTAACTCCGCGACTAAGTTTGAAAAGGCTTACAATCAGCAACCGCTTCTGCACCCGCTTACGAGATATCGGGCTCCTCCTTCAAACAGCTTGCCCGCTCTGCTAAAGGCAAAGAGATGATTAACTATGCGGGACGGGGAATGTAATAACACAACTCCTTTTGCTCCCAGAAAACCAGTGAGCCCCGGACCACGAGTCATGAACCTCGAAAACTTTGGAATGCCTCGAACGACATCTTTAGGGGGCGGTGAAAGAAGGCTTGCTGCGGCCTTTGGAGAATTTCCAACCCGGGAATCTGAATGCTCCCTGTGGATACCTCAAAATATTGTGCTTTTCATCAAGCTCACGGACATCGGTGACAATTGCTTCACTCTGAAAAAGGCAATCTAGGGGATTGATAGAGCAAGGAAAGTTGGAAGGCCAGGGGCCTAATACGATCAAAAATCCTCTCGCCAAGGAACCATAATCGTGTAAATATGATTGAATGCAAGAGAACCTTCGCATGCCCGGAAGATACCGACGAAGGTCCCCAAATACCCATGGCCAACCTTGTCGAGGATCCACGAGATTCGGATTCCCCCTCGGCCTTAAGGATATCGAACGAATCAACCCACCTTGGTCTCTACGTCGAGACTTCTTGCAAGAATACGAGGCCCGCTATTTTCGGATGAAGGGAAAACCGATCTTGAAGAAGCTGAGTACATTCCGGTCAAAACATGAGAGAACCATTTACACAAGATGGTTAGAACAATCAAGAAGAATCGAACAAGAAAGCTTCCTAGGCGAGCGCTGTCTTGGGGCTTATCGCCAAAAGAGGTCGAGGAGCATCTCGGAGCTAATGCACCTTGGCTTTGGGAGAGGCCGAATATGATCCCAAAACACCGAAGAATCGGAAGAGGAGGACTCCTTCTATATCTGTCGGGAGTCAAATACGTGCCACCCCTCTCACTCTTCCCCCGCAGGTTTACGGGTGGAGAAGCCGAATCGCAATTACCACTTCCGGGAATGGGAGCATATGACAATTTACTGCTTGTTTTGCACGCACCCATATTCCCCTAACGGGTTTAATCGGCGTTCCCTCTCAGCCGAAATCCCGGTAGAATGGGAAGATGATTCCGACGACAGCGATGACAATGATGATGACGAGAGCGAAGAGTGGCTGAGGCCCCGCATCCGGAATTAATGCGGAACAATCATGCCGAAATGAGCCCATGGGAGCCGAGCCTGATGGTTGGTTGTCGGCAAGCGACGACAAAAGAAACTTCGGAAGATGAATATGAAACCGAGGATATGAAGGCCATAAAGTTTCCCGGGTGCGAGCACGTGGATGTCTTGGAGTTCAACACTTGCCTACCATGCTTTGGGGAAAGGGTTTTCGGGCATCCGATCCAGTGATAGTCGAAGATACGATCGAGAGAGGAAAACTAACTCCCATCCGCCCAAATGAGAAAATAACCATGGTCGAGATCAAATCCACCCCGGAACAAAGTAACACTCCTTGTCAGGGTTACCCAAGAAGAGGTCACCTTCCCCGAGTGTATGTCAGCTCTCAGAGAAGTCCTGGAAACTGGCATGATACCGGATGCACCTCCCACACAGAATGCTATAATCATTTCCAGCTACGAGTATTACGAGAAAGGAACCGAGAATGGTTGCACTATCCTGGGGATGAGATCGAAAAGCCGCCGAGTCCCGACAATAGCGACTCTTGTTGTATGATAACTATGAGCAAGGCGGACTCATGGGAGCGAATCGAGAGGACACCCTAGCTTTGTGGGCCATCCGGGGCAACAACACAACCCCGCACTCAAAAGCACGTGACTTGGGAAGCGATTATAAGGGCCGCCCAGAAGGAGCCGATGCAGCTCAGCCACTCACCGTTGCTAGACTCCGTCGTAACCGGTGGCCGATAGCCAAAAAGGCTCCCCGTTGACCTTAGCGGCGTTGAAGAAATCTAGTCAAGAAGCAACCCGATGAGGAAGTTAACTGTTGACCCGATCAGGGAAAATCTTTCAAGGGAATCCCAAGGCGGATAAGAAGGCCACGGATCAAGCACCTGAGGAGAACCGCCGCCCTATGCTAAGACGGCCCGAAACTCCTAACCCCGAAAAAGAGGATCCCGTGCTCACCCGGTTGAAGCAAACACGGGCCAACATCTCTCTATGGTCCCCGCTCACCTCATCCTATCCCCACAAGCTAAAGTGGAAGAAAGCCCGGCCCGCACCTTGGTACCTATTGATGCTACTCCCGATGATGTGGTACACTGATTGGAAACATCCACTACGGGAACATAATCACTTTCGCGATCTCGACCTCCCTCGATTTGGGGTCGATCATAACGAGCCTCTCTTCATCACAGTCCAATTGGATGAACGACGCTCCTCGGGTCTGGTTGATAATGGGTCCGAAATGAACATTCTTCCGGCAAAGATCATGAGCCTGCTTGACATCAAGTCCACGGACTTAAAACCTTCCTCCCTCACAGTCAAAGCTTACGACTCGACATCTCGAGCAGTCCTTGGAGTTGCTACTTTGGACCTCTGGTTTGGCCAGAAATTGATACTTATGAAATTCCAGGTTATTGACATCCCGATCACTTTTAATGCCTTATTGGGAAGACCTTGGCTGCATCAGGTCAAGGGGGTTGCCTCAAGCCTCCACCAGTTGTGAATGTGTGCCCCAAATTTTTGTGTTTGTTGGATTCACGCGAGTTTGAAGACATCCGGTTTAATTTGAAAAACGGAGTCGCCACACCATTTTGATTACCTCAAAACTTTGAAAAAAAGGTTTTATGGGTTCGGAGGTTAAGTTACCCCTTGGGAAGAACGGATCGTCGTTCACCCAAGGTGCCTTGCCGGAGCAAGTCTCCCAAGATCCCATTAATCGTGCTTGCTTGCGTGCTTTCTTGTGTGCATGTGTTTGAAAATAAGGAGGGAATGTCCCAAGTCGTCTTCCGGACGTACAAACCATTTATGTATTCGGGATTATGATCCCGCCCTCATCTTGGACTTGTGATCATCGCATTTTTGGACCTTGGGACTTGCGTGATCGAGAGAATGACTCACTTTATAGTCAAAGATGAGTTTCTTTAGAAAAGGAGGGTCCTTAGCCCATCAATCCTACACTTTAAGATGGTCGAGCTCGTATAGATGTGTGATGTACCCGATTTTTTTTTGAAAATCAAAACGGAGTCGCCACGCCATTTTAATTTTAAGGGCCAAAACTTTGAAAAAAGCCCGAGATCAGAAATTTGGGTTCGGAGGTCACGTTACGCGTCGGGAAGGACGTTAGTGTGCACCCGGCGCGCCTCGCAAAACGAGTCTTCCAAACATTCGAAATCCTTTTGTGTGTGTGTGGTGTGTGTGTGTGTGTGTGTGTGTGTGTGTGTGTTTTGACCAAAATGAGTTGAAACTGAGAAAAACAAAAATGGGGAACTCTTTATAAGACTTTGAACAATCCCCAAGATTTTTGGTATGATTTTTAGGTTGAGTCTTGGCACTCAAAAGATTTTTGGGAGTTGAAAAGCAATTCTGCCAGAATGAAAAAGTCAGTTGACCCTTGACTTTGAAATGGACTTAAAGGCTTCAAAACCTCAGAATCTGGGGAAAGTCCGAGAATGAAAGTTGCTTAAAACACCCTAAATAGGGTTTCTACAAAGGAACTTTCCATTTTGGAAGTAATTTGAGGGGTCAAAACCTTCTGAAAATCTCAGATGTGAAATCTGGATTTCCAGAAGCTGATGAACTAGCCTCTGAAAGAAAATTTGAAAAGAGGAGTTTTACTCACCCAAAAAATAAAGTAAAAATATGTATGGAAAGATCTGGATGCTGGCTACAAAAAGTATTTTGTAGTCGACACCAAATTCCAAGTTTATCTATGTCCAAAAAATTAGACCATGGACTGAGGTCTGAGAAAATTGCTACTGGACAGCAACTTCTCAAGAGAGAAAATATGATTTTAAAGGGGGTTTTTGCATCCATGCTTGTCCCCATTTCCCTAGGTTTTGGTTAGTGATCACTAGACATTTTAGTGGTGAATCAACTATACCAAACCATCCTTGAGGTACGTTAGGACTAAGCACTTCATTTGCTTGGGAAGGGGAATTTTATCCTTTGAAAATGGGATTTGGTGCTTGAAAATGGTATTTAGGGTTTTGAAAATGCATTTTGCAAGTAAATAAGAACACATTAAAGAAAATGTTGATCCTTGTATAAGATCATCCATGGAGATGAACTTCCATGGTGATCTTCTTGGATCTAAGACAAGGAGATAAAATAACTACATTTTGTAGTTTAAAGATGCATGCATGAATGAGAGACTTAGTGTAGGGAGAGGGAGGTTATACCTATCTTCCTTGTATCTTGTGTTTGAATGGATTCAAAGGCTTGAATGTGTTTAGGATTTGAAAGTGTTTAGGGTTGATGATTTGAGTTGGTTAAAGAGAAAACAAGTAGATAACAATGAAGTCCTCTATGTTTTCTCTCCATTCCTCCTCCTAAAGTGTGATTTGAGCTTGAGTTAGTGTATGTATAAGAGTATGTATGAGAGTGATTTGAAGTGTTTGTGAGTGAGTGAGATTTGGGAAAGATTGAAGAGAAAATGGTGGCAATTCAAGTGAATTCCCACTGTTTTCTCCCATATTCGCCAGAGTTTCGTTCTTTATTGATCAAATTGTGTTGTTTTAAGCTTGAGAGAGGAGGGTTCAATTTATAGGCCCTTTGGGAGATGCAATCACATCCGCGCGGAGGGTCTGTTGGCGTGCCTTTGTTCATCTGCTCTGATGCGGCTTTACAGACAAGGAAGAATAATCTTTTTAAAATTCAAACTGAAGCTGTTTTTCAACTTACCAATTCGGGTTTTTTCCATTTCTTTTGCTTTTTGAGATTCTTTTCTTGGTTTAACTTTAAATGGCAATGCCCACTTTACCCTTGCTTTGTTAGAAAGGTTAGGGTTTGTTAGAAATGTTAGAAATGTTAAAACTCTCGTTAATTTTCTAACGAAAGTACTAACGGCTCAAATTGGAGCACTTACAGTAGCCCCTCGGCGACGGTGCTTTCGAAGGAAGCGGGGTCGTCGATAAGAGTAAGGCTCCATATTTGGCGGGATGATCAGGTGATCGAGTGGCTGGACCTAATGATAGGCTACCTACGTATCCCTAGTGGGAATCAAGCCGGCCGTAGTTCGGGTCTTTCGACTATCTTTAGTTGTCGACCCTGGAGTGACTGTTTTAGGATGTCAACTTTGGCGAGCGAGTTCTACGATCGATTCTTGAAAGAAACTTCTGTGGGGATAAGAAATGACCCTCTAGTGCGATGGCTGGGGTTGTATATCCGCTCTATTTGCCCAGGATAGGAAATGACCCTCTTTGGTCGATGGGTAGGGCCGTATATCATATCTGTGGGGATAGGACAACGACCATTTGAATCCGATGGCTAGGGTTGTATATCCGCTCTGCACAGGGATAGGAATGACCATTTTGGTGCGAGTGGCTGAATCCTAATGATAGGCTACCTACGTATCCTTAAGAGGAATCAAGCCGATCGTAGTTCGGGTCTTTCGACTATCTTTAGTCTTCGACCCTTTTGCTTTAGAAAAGTCGCCTAAGATTTGACTATTTTTGGGGAAGTCATGAACCTAATGATAGGCTATTTCCTTAAGAGGAATCAAGCCGATCGTAGTTGTTTTTCGGAATCTTTAGTCGACCCTGCTTTAGGTTTTTGACTATTTTTGGGAAGTCGCCACTATGACTGATTTTTTGGGAAGTACTATGATCATACGACTATTTGGGAAGTCACCCTAGGTTTTGGTATTTTGGGAAGTCACCCTAAGATTTGACTATTTTTGAAGTCTAAGGCTTGTTTTGGGAAGTCGCCCTATGGTTTGACTATTTTTGGGAAGTCACCCTAAGGTTTTGACTATTTTTGGGAAGTCACTCTATGATCTGACTATTTTTGGGAAGTCACCCTATGATCTGACTGTTTTTGGGAAGTCACCCTAAGATTTGACTGTTTTGGGGAAGTCGCCCTAGGGGATGATTGCGATTTATCGCTTTCCTCGTGTTATGTGTGATAGCGTTTTAGGTGCCTCAAACCTTAATGATGGCGTCTTAGGTGCCTCGAACATCGATGATGGCGTCTTAGGTGCCTCGAACCTCGATTTGAAATGATTTCCTTTGATGGTTTAGGATAGATGGTCCTCTAGTGGACTTCATTTGAAGGAATCGGTTTTACGTCTGCTGCCGAAGGAAAGGATGACCATGCTGGTCGAGTGGCTGGACCTAATGATAGGCTACCTACGTATCCTTAAGAGGGAATCAAGCCGGTCGTAGTTCGAAAATAGCTGGGGATGGTCTTTGAGGTTTGACTATTTTTTTTGGGAAGTCGCCCTAAGATTTGATGATAATGTTCTTTTAAAAAAGTAGTTGATTAAGATATGCTTTCATACCTGTGCTGTGCTTACACCTGCAGCTAGGAAGAGTGAGGCTACGGGCTGATGTTGATGAAGAGTTGTTAGGTTGCCGTTCGTGGGACGGTTTACTGGCGACGATTTCTTTGTCTTTGGAGGCATTTTGACTGAAGGAGGAGTTTGGTTGAGTGCATCTTGCTGGTGATCGTCAAACTTGTAGAGGTTTTTGAGCTTGTCTTCACATTGGGACTTCTTGCTTTTGAGAACTTGATGTCTCTAATCGCATTGTATTTGAGAACTTGGCGTCCCTGACCGATTTGTATTTGAGAACTTGGCGTCCCTGACCGATTTGTATTGGAGAACTTGGCGTCTCTGACCGTACTGTATTTGAGACCTTGGTATCTTTGACCGATTTGACTTGGCGTCCTTGACCGATTTGCATTTTGAGAACTTGGCGTCTCTGACCGATTTGTATTGGAGAACTTGGCGTCCTTGACCTGATTGTATTGGAGAGCTTGGCGTCTCTGACCGGATTGTATTGGAGAACTTGGCGTCCTTGACCTGATTGTATTGGAGAGCTTGGCGTCTCTGACCGGATTGTATTGGAGAACAGCGTCTACGGCCGACAGGTGTATTGGAGAACTTAGCGTATCGGCCCATCTTGTATTGGAGAGAGCTTGGCGTCCACTGACCGATTTGTATTGGAGAGCTTGGCGTCCTTCTGGATTTGACTTGGCGTCCACCCGACTTTGATTTGTATTGGAGGACTTGGCGTCCTTGACCGATTTGCATTTTTGAGAACTTGGCGTCTCGACCGATTTGTATTGGAGAACTTGGCGTCCTTGACTGATTGTATTGGAGAGCTTGGCGTCTCGGCCGGATTGTATTGGAGAACTTGGCGTCCTTGACTGATTGTATTGGAGAGCTTGGCGTCTCGGCCGGAAGTTGTATTGGAGAACTTGGCGTCTCGGCCGAATTGTATTGGAGAACTTGGCGTCCCCGACCGAATGTATTGGGAGAGCTTGGCGTCACGACCGATTTAGACAGCTGGAGCGGTCTTCATATGTTTGTGGATGTTGGGAATTTGTTTTCATCCATTTGAGGTCGTCTTTGGTGAAGATCATCCTTGCCGAAAGGGGATTACGTTTTAATTCCTTCATTTGTTAGTGAAGAGGAAGATGCATATATGGCATTCATGATGGCGGATGCATGCATAGAACCAAAAATGATTATGAGATGATGCGTTTATTTGCTTTCGAAGATGCACTTGGCCTAAGCTTTTGGCGGGAAATTACGATTTATGATTTTCAATCACTTAGGATTTTTCCTATTGATTCAAGTTTTGTGCATGCTACATGAGCCACAGGGAGATTTTTGTGGGGATGCATGGTGATGAGAGGGGATATATGTGTTGTTATTTGTTTGGGACAAGCTTTGGTGGTGGGGTGATATCCTTTAGTCGCGGGTGAATTGCATGTTATTGATGAGGTCAATTTTGATCTTGGGATGAAGTTGGATTTGAACCCGGGTCTCGATTGAAATTTCTTTTCGGAGTCTCGGACATTTGAAGGCGACGGCGACGGGCTCTAGAATCAAAGCATGTTGACATGAATGAACCCTCTTTTGCTTGGGTTAGTTGTGATTTGACGAAATGCGATATGAGGAGATTCCCAATTCTCAACTTTTGATGATGCGGGGAGTTGCCATATGCCAAGTTCTAAAGCTGAAACTCCAAGATAGTTGTTGAGGTGACTAGGCCTTTCTTACGAAGATAGGTGTGACTTGATAAAGCCCCATTCCATGGAAAAGACATGGCGAAAACCACGGAATCTTTCTTTGAATGATTTGATGAAGCCCCGGAGTTTGACAAAGCGTCACTACGAGAGGTCCAATTAAAGGTTTGGTGACATGCTTGATGAAGTACCGAGCCAATCGATCAACGTGAGAGCCTTGAAGGTGAAGTTGTCATGAAGGGAGAAACCCATCTTTGATACCGAGCTATGAAACTAGAATCCTCTCTTCGAAGAGTGTCTTCCATATAGGAGCTGGTAGCTATAGTGGCACTTGGCTTGTTCGTGGCTTCGATCATATTCACCCTACTTTTTTTTAGGGAATGGATTGTTGTTGTATTGGGTCCTTGGGGTCCCCTTTTCGATCGGTTCTCACCTTTGCCCTTTTTCGGGAGTCGTGTTGGAGGTGGAAGAAACCCGGTATCCGTAGCAGGTGCGACAAACTCGCTGGCGATTGTAAGCCCTCTCAAATTTAGCCGGAATTGATCATTTGCCCGTAGATCCGGATAGGGAAATTGCTAAGTGAGGCCCTCGGATGTGGTTTCGGGCGTGGCGAAAGATGTCTAGTTGTTCCTCTTCAAAAGGAGGAGTTGTCATCTTGCTTGTAAAAGTCCACGATGTTCTCGTCGGGGCCATGCATTGTTGTCTGCGGGTCAAATCTATTTGCTTCCCACTCCAAGTTGGCTAGTAATCTGGTCCCATGTAGCCACGGCCTCGGATTTTAAGCGGAAGAACCATTTTAGAGCACTTTGGACTTCAAAGAGAGGCGAAATAGTCGGCCAGCTGCGATTGGCGCCCCTTTTGACCTTCATTGCCAAGGTATACGTGTCCGGATGGGTTTTCGGGCATGCGGTGCCATCAAAGAGATCCAAATTAGGCATCACGAATTTGTGGGGAACAAAGGAGTCCGGGTTCGTTGGTCGGAAAGCGGACTTCTTAACGAGTCAATTCGGCAATCTGTGCTTTCATTTCCTTGTGTCGTTCCACGAACCAAGCCAAATGAGGGTCTTGTGGTGGAACCATGGCATTGAAACCGGCGGCGAGGCTAGAGAGGAGCTACCGCGGCGGCGAGACGAGGTGGAGGAACGGCCGATCTGGGGACATAGGTGAAATCCTGTCCTTGGCCCGAATCACCGGGGAGCTTGAGTAGGACCACTGGGCAAGGATAGAACCTCGCGGCTTGTTGTTGATTTTCAACCGGCAAAGAGGGCGAAGGCGATCTTGATGTAGGCTGGGTAACTCGGATTTCCGGAGTGAGGCCCATAAGTAGGCTTAAGTGCGGGCTGCTTTGTCACGATTGTTGAATTGCATAGGCGAAGGTGCATGACCGGGGAGTGCTGCGGTCTGGTGATTACGATGAAAGCCCGGGATGGAGGCTTGGTAACCCGTGAAGCTTGAGTGAGGAATGGATTTGTGAAAGCTGTGTGAGGAGCGGGCGAGCTAGCGTCATTACGAGGAAGGGCTTCGGCTGTTGCCCTAGACCCGGTGTGGAAGCATTCCAAGCTGTTCTTTGCGGAGGCCTTGATAGATTGGTTCCAAGGCGAGGTGGGATTCCAATTTGATGTGGTATTCCGAGGTAACCCCATGAGAAGACATTCCGTGCTTGATTTTGCCCCGGCGAGGCGCTATGAGCGATCGGTCACGTTAGGCTGCATGGGTCCCGTGAGTACGTATTTGGGGTTTCTTTGTCCACGTTGAGACGGTCATGAAGGGATCTTATGAGGCTTGTGCGGTGCGGGGATTGGATATCTTGAGCCGGGTTCTTTGTCAAGGCATTTCAAACTAATGTAACCGAGAAGCTCCCGACCGATCTGTACCGAAATGCTAAGAGCATACCAAACCTGTCGTGACATACCGAGCCGACCCCGATTGCTTTGAGGCATACCATCTGCAGCCCCAAATCAGACCCGAAGTCAATTTGTTTCTCCAAACGGCCGTCCTGCATCGAAGCTGTGAATGTATATCAAACCGAGGCCGAAAGGATGGCCGATTCGCGAGTTGAGAAGAGTGTGAGGAAGGTGGTGGTAGTGCATGTCCGGCCAAGATAGGGATGGGGATCCTTTTCCTCTTCTACCGTGAAAGTTCCATCGGGGTTGAGGGCATCGTCAAACCAAAATTCACGACATCTTCCAAGGACGAACATCGAAACCTCATTCTGATTGGCACAAGGAGTTTTATGGATTCGGGTTCCATTATTAGTCATAGGAATATGATGAATTTCTGGTCTTGGTTAAAATTCCGTCCTCGTCCTTGGACATCAAAGAAGCGCACTTGACTAGCCCATGACCGACATGGCGATCAAATCTCATCTTGCTTGGTGGAGCCTTGGTCTGAAGAGATGTATTTGCGAAGTCTTGATTTGGAATAAGTAACTTGGCGAAGCCTCGGTCTCATGACTGTGAATCTGACACAATTAGAGAGGTTTCAACTTTGGTAGGCACAGTAGGCCGATGCTGAACAGAGACCCAACCCATCTTGTAGCAGAGTGAAGGACCAACGTTCTTGAATTATCATGTAGCAAAAGAGGCAACCCATCCTTCCATATTTACTTTATTATTTTCTTTATTCAATTAGTCAACCGGAAGAAAATGTAAAAGCAAGACAATTTTAGGAATGTATACTGCAGGGCATATATTTTTTTCGAAAAGTGGGGATGAATCCCGATTTGTATTATTTGATGGCCTCATTTGACGAAGGCACAAAAAGAACTCGCTTTGGGTTTGACTCTTTGAGAGAGCATAAGTTTAGAAAGGTTTGTAAAAGTGTATGGAAGCCCCTGCCGACGGAAAATTAGTGTTTAGCTCTATTTTTCCTATAATGTAGAAAAAGAAGACTTGTCGAGACATCCGAAAATATGTTTTATTCAAAATGATCACAAGATTGCTTAAAACCCTTTATTAAGGTTCGGCATATTCAACCCCTAATCTCGATATGAACAAACATTTTGATTAATCATGAGGAGAAAGTCAACTCGATACCAAGAGTCGAAGTTGGCGAATGGTGAAGAGGGATCGTGTATAGGAGAGGCTATTCGTGAGGCCGGATTTTCTGGGATTTGAATGTGTTTATGACCGGACCATTTCTCGGTTGCCTACGTTCCCCTCATTGTGAGGAGCTCGGGTCGCCGTAGTTCGGGTACGAACCGTGTTTGGCTTTAGAAAAGGGGTATGAACATTTGTGGTACTTTTGGTGAAAAGGCTCGGATAGGAAGTTTGGATGATAAGGTGCGGGCCTTGAGGTGATTCCTTGACAAGTCATTTTGAGCGATTCCGTTGCTTCTTGATCGTCGTCCTTCATCGGGGAGAAAGATTTTGGATGCGGCTTAAGGGCTTATGATATGTTTTTGCCGTTGCTTTAATCAAGCTCCCTTGTTGTCGACAACTTCCGTTCTTCGGGCTTTAATTTTGCCCATATGTCAAACCTTCCGATCGGCGGTGCTAGGTCCTTGGCCTCATTTTTTTTTTTTTGAAGCTTTTGTTTTTTTTTTTTTTTGAAGCTTTTGTTTTTTTTTGAAGCTTTTGTATTTTTTTTTTTTTGAAGCTTTTGGTTTTTTTTTTGAAGCTTTTGTTTTTTGAAGCTTTTGTTTTTTTTTTTTTTTTTGAAGCTTTTGTTTTTTTTTTTTTTTGAAGCTTTTTTTTTTTTTTTTTTGAGCACTTGAGGACGAAGGCAAGCTTCTACTTGAACTTTCTTGATGCATGGGGGCGGAGGCAAGCCCTGTTTTTCGATATGGGGTCGATCTCCCGATGCTGAGTGACCTTTTTGTTGTCTCTTGATGTTGCCGCCTTCGTTGACTTGATCAAGGTGATGATGGGAATATGTTTTGGAAAGTGTATGGCTTGATGGAGGCCTTTGTGAGGTGAGGAAAGTGTATAGGGAGGGCATTAGTTGACTTTCTCGCACCAATTAATTAAAATCTTAATCATTTCCAGAGATTATTTGTTGAGCGATGCGAGTGATCATTTAAAATAAAACCATTTCATTAAATGTAATGTAGGTGTGCAAATAATGTCTCAAGTCTAGCGAGAAAAGAAAAAGACTCTTTTATAGAAAACTTAAGATTAACTACAATGTCCAAGGAGGACTTGATTGAACGAAGAAAGTACTAGAACCTACGAAGGTTGACTAAAAGACTGTTTTAATATTAAAGGATGGGTAGCCCCTAGTCTAGCTACTCTTTGTTGTTGGACTGCCAAGACGCTTGAGCTTTCCATCTTTCTCGGTAACTTCGATTCCATTACCGCACCGAGGCGGTGATCAGTTACGTGCCCATGATACCGGTGGGAGTGGAGGAGTTTGAGGCCATGGAGCATGGGCGAGCACAAGTTGTCCAAAGAAACGGGTCGGAAAAGTCACGGGGACGAACTTTGTCGATCGAGCATATTGATGGAAGGAAGTGAACCCGAGAGGACCTTGAGGGGTATTGGGCTCTGTTTGGGAGGATTCCGGCGATGCGCCCGGGTTGTTTTCTGAGTGAAAGGGGTGATACTAGCCGATTGTGTCTTCGGGCCTTTCTCAAGCTTGAACCGGCATTAGACAAGTGTGCTTGGGCAAAGGTGTTGTCCTATCGGATTCTCTCACTTCGGGCACTTGAATTTTGCGCGACAGAATCATTTCTTTGCCTGGTTCGACATCTTGGGTCAAAGGAGTGCTAGGACTTATCATAAGATCAAGCTTCTCCTGCATTTGTTTCACTTGCTCTATCAATATTGCCACATGGGGATCAATCGGGAACATTCGAGTTTTGGAACTCGCAACAAGACTCTTATCGCCAGAGGGAAACATGCCTCGCAGCATCGGTGAAACTGACGGTGAATTCACTAAGTCCGGTAGATGACAACGGAAAACTTGTGGCATCCGGATTTTCTTTTAGCAACTCATGATCGCATTCAAAGTGGGTGTAGAGGCTTCGTAACATAGCCACATAGCTCAAACCGATTATGTGAAGCCGGAGCATAAACCGGCGTGTATTGCCGAAATTGAGGAACAGTGTGATGGAGTCCAACTCGTTCGAGGAGCCGAGGGCGATGGAGCCTGGCACGAGGTGGCCTTTGGAAAGGGCCGAAGAGGAATTGTCCTTGCAAGGGATCATATGTGGATGGAGGGAGGTGTTGGCCGTGGGATGGAGAGTTATAGGATGAAGGGACCGAAATCACTGCTTCTGAAGTCTCATCTTCGACCATGACCAGTGGAACCATTCGCCTCAACCGTTACCCGAACTCCATGGCGGCGTGAGAGCATTGATGAGCAGTGGTCACTGCTCTTCATGAATCTTATGGGCGTTTCCAAAGCCAGGACTAACTCTTCCTTCCTAATCATCGGATTTCTTGTATCCTTCTTGCTTTTACGCAAATCTCGCCATCGATCATTATCATCCCATTTAACCTTGGCGTCGCCGTGAACTTATCGGAGGGCGAGAGTTCAAAGCATTTCACCAAATCCGGCTTTGCCATGGCCACATGCTTGTTGCGGTAATAAACCATCCATTCTCAACATTTGTTGCGACTAAATCATCCGGCTTGTCGAGTCTCGTTGAATTCACAGAGTTTGAATCATAAAATTCAATCATGTTTACATTCGCGTTGTTTGGGAAATGATCATTGGCGGGCCGAGATCACCGAGGCGCTCGAGTTTGCCCTTCTTAATTAATCCCCGAATCGCCTTTCTCAAAGTCAGTACAGTTGTCGGTCGTATGACCGTGATGCTGGTGGAAAGCACAATGCTTAGTGGTGTCAAAAGGGATTTTGGGATCCTTGGGCCGATAGTTTCTCATGGGTTCGAGGAGACCCTCGCTCTAGCAAGCTATTTAAAACTTTGCTTAAAGGGAACACCCAAATCCTCGGGATTCGAGATTTGGTCATTGACTTGGTCACCATTACGAACAGGGTTTGCCGGTTTTGGTCCATTGGGGCGCCCAAGCTTGCCCGTTTCGATTAACCTTTGAACCGCTCTCTTCAAGACTATGCAGCTTGTCGGTCGTGTGGCCATAATGATCATGGAAGGCGCAGTGCTTACTCATGTCGAGAGGTGCATTTGAGCTCCTTGGATGGTAGTCCTTGAGAGGCTCCAAAAGGCCTACCCTTACTAAGCCCTTGAAAATTAAGCCCACGGGCATCCCAAGATCATCAAAACGTTCTCGTTGCCTTAAAGGACCACCATTTCTTGGTTGCTTTTGGGGGCCGTCAATTGTACACAATGCCTTCTTTCCTTTACCGGATGTCGGAGCCGTGTTGGAAGGGTAAGGTTTATAGCGGCGAGACATGTTCAGCACTCGTAGTCTTTTCCCGTGCACGAACCCTTTTGATGTAATCATCAATGTAATCGTCGAGATTCGACCTTTTGTAAACTTCATTCGTGTCGATACACAAGATTGATATGGTGAGATGGCCCGAGTCGAGCGATCGTCGATACTCTCGTTGCTAGGCTTTTCTTGTACCTTCTTAATTGGTTCTACCAATAATCCATCGACGAGTCAATAGGAACATTAGGATTGCATGACCCCGCCACAAGATTGGCATTAGCAAACGAAACCACAATAGGAAGTACTGGGTGGGAGGAATGACAGTCTGAGCATTAAAAGCGTGACCGTAATCTTCCTCATAAGGCCCGGGCAGTTGCCGAAGATGAAGATATATGGCTCGTAATGGGTGGATACTGTGGAGCAAGTGAGTGCGGATCCGTATACGTCGAAAACATGAGGTTTGAGGCATCGTAATAAAGCAGGATTGAATGTGTCTTGACCGCACCGAGGAACATGACCGCAAGGGAAATGTGTATACTGTACTTGATGAGCAGGAGCAGCTTGCATGAACGGCCGGGTGGAGAATTTGATGAGGAGCATTTGACCTTGTCGGACTTCCCAACCGGAGGGGCGGGGTAGAGCCTCGATGAAGTGGTGATAAAGCCTCGGTGGCCCACGTGATCTTGCAGCATCATAGGGCCAGTGTGCTTTGAGAATTGGAGGAAGCAAGCCGGCCCTCTCGAACCATGGAGCTCGAGAAACGAACCTGTCCCATTCCGAGATGGTGACCCGAGAGATCGATGCGGTGAAGTAGTAACCGACCCCTTCCAAGCCGATGACCCGAACTGCATCGATGTTGTGAAGTAGTAAACCGACCCTTCCAAGCCGCGGGCGAAAGCCAACCGACTCAATCCCGGTGGTGAGACCTCGAGAGGCACCGGGGGGTTGACCTAGATCGGACCGTCGAGGAGTATCGAGCAAGAAGGGCCGAGATGTACCAAATCGACCAATTCCGCATTGATGACCCGGGCCGACCGAGGTTTTGGAGTAGCGAATCGACCCATTCCAAGCCGATTGAAACCCAAAGGTGAAAACCGGGAGGTGCCGGGGAAGTTGACCAAGATCGATACGATGAGGCCGAGAGGCAGCCGAGTGATAGGCTTGGGATGCTTGGCCCATTAGTAGTTCCACACGAAAGGGGACAGGGCATTTGATGGTAGTTGGCATGCCCGGAGGGTAATTAGCTCCAATCTTCGCATCAACCGTAAAGGTTCCATTAGGGTGGTGAACAATTGCTAGCCCCGGGTTCTCGATACTTTCCAATAACCGACCGATCTCGAGCCTCTTGATTTTGTCTTATCCGTTCCAACATCTCGATTCCACTGTTCGGCATTTTGCGGATTTTCGGGGTGTGGAGTTGTACGTCCCCCACCGTTCTCCTCTCGAGTTGGTCATTACGAAACTTTGAGTGAAGCGAAGGAGGAAACCGATGAAGTATCCGACTTCGGAATGACCGAGCCGAACAAACGATGACCCGGGTCTCGATCCAAACTTTGCTTGTGGAAGGCACAAAAGGGTGTGGTTCGACTGGGAAAGCGAAACAAAGTTGGTGTTTGGGCTTAGGGCTCATGCAACATGCGCTTATTTGTTCTTGTTTACTTAAAACATGTTTTATTAACCTAATCGGTTGGAAAAGATTGCTCTTCTTTTCGCGAACTACTCGATTCTGGATCGGTGGGCCCCAGATCACTACGTCTATAAGCCCCTCGTATTCCACCCGTATTTCGACCTCCCAGGGTGGATGGACCCTGGCGAGGGTCCTATAAGGCAAGCGGGTCCCACCGACCGAAAGAAAAACGATCCTAAAAGTCTCGGGTAATCGAGTCTTAACGAGCATTCGATGTAAATTACGGACAAAGCCGACGTCAAAAGTCAAGATCATATCCGGGGCTCGACGAAAGTCGGCATGATTTGGACCGATAAGCGTCCACAATTGATCTTGACTTGTCGTCGCTAAGCCGTAATTAGGCATGGAATAATCATTAATCCTTGATGACTCAGTGTCAATGCTGGGAGTCAATGTATAATTTGTGCCGCCGAGCCGAAGTCAAGGCGCCGGTCAATATCTTGGTCAAAGTCTGCGGCGGAAAACCGGCGGAACTTCACGGCGATTAGCGGGTCCCCGAAAGATATTGAGTCGGTATGCCGACAAAGGCTTGAAAGGAAAGGTCTATACACAGACAGGGCATGACACAGACCAGACTAAAAACCAACCGGGTCTCGGACAAAGTGTGTCACGGACAAGTGCATGGTCGACACGAGGCTCCATGGGATATTTGGGTAGTCCTGTGCTCATCCGAGAGGCGTAATAAGACCAAACGGACCGCGACAAGGATTTCCCCGGGTTAGGGACGTAGTGTGCAGTGTACGGTCACGTGCGCGTAGTGTGCAAGTAGTCTATATTCTTTTTCTGAGTAAAATAGGAAAAAAAAATTTGTGTCTTAAAAATATGATGCATGATTTTTTTTGAAAATTTTCTTTTTTTTTTTGAAAATCCTTTTTTTTTTGAAATTTTTTTTTTTTGAAATTTAATGAACGCATAAGCACATAGGCACGAAAATTCCGACAGTTAGGGACATTATTCCGACAGTCAAAATTTTGACTTTCTCCGAGGCGGCCAAAACAACACGAAAACTGTGCAAAAATCAACACACACACAAAAATGATTTTCAAAGCCGGGACGGAAGCTTGACCCTCAAAAGCTTTTTTTTTTGAAAACGGTGATACCGGTACGTGGGATTGTTAAACCACAATTTATCCCCGACTCGTGTTAGGAGGCGATAACGGGAAGTTTAATGGTTTCCACCAATATACCAAATACCATTTTTTTTTAGAAAAAGCTTAGTTCCCCAGCGGAGTCGCCACTGTGATGTACCCGATTTTTTTTTGAAAATCAAAACGGAGTCGCCACGCCATTTTTGTTTTAAGGGCCAAAACTTTGAAAAATGCCCGAGATCAGAAATTTAGGTTCGGAGGTCATGTTACGCGTCGAGAAGGACGTTAGTGTGCACCCGGAGCGCCTCGTAAAACGAGTCTTCCAAACATTTGAAATCCTTTTGTGTGTGTGTGTGTGTGTTTTGACCAAAATGAGTTGAAACTGGGAAAAACAAAAATGGGGAACTCTTTATAAGACTTTGAACAATCCCCAAGATTTTTGGTATGATTTTTGGGTTGAGTCTTGGCACTCAAAAGATTTTTGGGAGTTGAAAAGCAATTCTGCCAGAATGAAAAAGGCAGTTGATCCTTGACTTTGAAATGGACTTAAAGGCTTCAAAACCTCATAATCTGGAGAAAGTCCGAGAATGAAAGTTGCTTAAAACACCCTAAATAGGGTTTCTGCAAAGGAATTTTCCATTTTGGAAGTAATTTGAGGGGTCAAAACCTTCTGGAAACCTCATATATGAGATCTGGATTCCCAGAAGCAGATGAACTAGCCTCTAAAAGAAAATTTGAAAAGAGGAGTTTTACTCACCCAAAAAATAAAGTAAAAATATGTATGGAAAGATCTGGATGTTGGCTACAAAAAGTGTTTTGTAGTCAACACCAAATTCCACATTTATATGTGTCCAAAAAATTAGACTATGGACTGAGGTCTGAGAAAATTGCTACTGGACAGCAACTTCTCAAGAGAGAAAATGTGATTTTAAAGGGGGTTTTGCATCCATGCTTGTCCCCATTTCCCTAGGTTTTGGTTAGTGATCACTTGACATTTTAGTGGTGAATCAACTATACCAAACCATCCTTGGGGTACATTAGGACTAAACATTTCATTTGCTTGGGAAGGGGATTTTTATCCTTTGAAAATGAGATTTGATGCTTGAAAATGGTTTTTAGGGTTTTGAAAATGAGTTTTCTTTGCAAGAAAGTAAGAGAACTTGAAAATAATTTTGATCTTTGTAGAAGATCATCCATGGAGATGGTCTTCCATGGTGATCTTCTTAGATCTAAAGCAAGAAGATGAAAGAACTATATTTTGTAGTTTGCAAATGCATGCATGGATGAGAGACTTAGTGTAGGGAGAGGGAGGTTATACCTATCTTCCTTGTGTCTTGTGTTTGAATGGATTCAAAGGCTTGAATGTGTTTAGGATTTGAAAGTGTTTAGGGTTGATGATTTGAGTTGGTTAAAGAGAAAACAAGTAGATAACAATGAAGTCCTCTATGTTTTCTCTCTATTCCTCCTCCTAAAGGGTGATTTGAGCTTGAGTTAGTGTATGTATAAGAGTATGTATGAGAGTGATTTGAAGTGTTTGTGAGTGAGTGAGATTTGGGAAAGATTGAAGAGAAAATAGTGGCAATTCAAGTGAATTCCCACTTTGTTTTCTCCCTATATTTCGCCCGAGTTTCGTTCTTTGTGATCAAATTGTGTTGTGTGGGCGAGAGAGGAGGGTTCAATTTATAGGCCACTGGGAGATGCAAAGATGTCCGCGCGGAGGTCCTTGTAAACGTGCCTGGTGCATTAAATGCTGCTCCAGGCTTTGAACAGGAAGAATATTATTCAAAAATTTCAATGGTTTGTTTTTCAACTTGCCTAATTTGGATTTTTCCAATTTCTTTTGCTTTTTGAGATTCTTTTCTTGGTTTAACTTTAAATGGCAATGCCCACTTTACCCTTGCTTTGTTAGAAAGGTTAGGGTTTGTTAGAAATGTTAGAAGTGTTAGAACTCTCGTTAATTTTCTAACGAAAGTACTAACGGCTCAAATTGGAGCACTTACACAAGCACATTAATTGAATAAATGCATCAAGCAAACATTTAAGCATGTTGTCAAACGAGAGAAAAACCGGGCCCAAGCTGCCAAGAAGGTTTTAATCACAGCGATTTGGGGAACTGCTAAAGAGCCAAAGAGACGCAAGTCAGAAGCCTCTTCACTAGCACAGTCCAACAATCAGATCTTCCAATACCTCAAAAACGAGAAAACTCCTTTCATGGACGAGGAAGGTCAACGCAAGGAAGGAGTCGAAGCTGCGACAAGTGTCAACGGTTCTCCAACCTCAATCACCTACCTCCTCATGATCTCTACTGCATGAATACGCCTGGCCCTTCGCCACATGGGGAATTGACGTCATCGGGAAAATTGCTCCGCCAGGCAGCAACGGCCACGAGTTCGTCTTAGTAGCCATCGACTATTTCACAAAATGGGTCAAAGCCAAGTCCTACAAGGTACTCACCTCCAAGAAAGTCGCACATTTCCTCAAGGAAAACATCATCTGCCGATACGGCATCCCGAACGAGGTCATATCAGACAACGGCTCCCACTTCGAAGGTGAATGCGACAGACAGCTGGCCGAATTCAAGATCACGCGCCACATGTCTTCTCCCTACCGGCCACAAACAAATGGCGCCGTAGAAGCAGCAAACAAAACCCTCGAACGGATCATCCGAAAAATGACCACCCGAGGACGAGATTGGCCCGAGAAGCTGCACCTCGCACTTTGGGGCTATCGAACATCAGTCAGAACAGCCACGGGAGAAACCCCATTCGCCCTAACATAAGGGATGGAAGCAGTCCTTCCCATCGAATTGGAAATTCCCTCACTCAGAGTGCTGCTGGAAAATGAAATCAACGAAGTCCAATGGCTCTGAAGCCGACACGACGAACTGGCTCTGCTAGACGAGCGACGACTAAAGGCGATGGAAAAGGTCCGAGCCTACCAAAGCAAGATGGCTAGAGCTTTTGACAAGAAAGTCAAGTCCCGAGACATCAGGGAAGGCGATCTGGTACTCAAAGAAAAGCCTCCCACTCGAACCAACCCACTGGGAAAATGGGAACCAACATGGATCGGCCCTTTCTTGGTTCAAAAGATCTTCTTCGGAGGTGCCATGAAGCTGACAGACCTAGACGGCAATCCCTTCATGAATCCGGTCAACGGAAGCAAACTTCGCAGATACTTCGCCTAAAGAAGA